>PVHP010030503.1:0-17500 GCA_004024765.1 Zapus hudsonius | reverse complement strand
GCTCCAAGTAGCTCCCAAGACCCAGCTGGACGAGACCGTGCTCTGGGTGGTGCACGTCTCCGGGCCTGTCAACCCCCAGGGGCTTAAAAGCAAAGCGACCAAGGAGCTCAAGGCGCTGCAGGACTTGGCCCGGAAGGAGATGCTGGAGCTCCTGGAGATGCCTGCGGCTGAGCTGTTTCAGGACCACCAGCGCCTCTGGGCCCAGCTGTTCAGCCCAGGTGAGGCCTGGTGAGGGCTTAGTGCACAGTGCACACGGTTCACTCTAGAGATTTGTCCCCCGCGGTCTGTGGAAGTGAACGCTAGTTAACACTAAAGTTAACTTGGTCTCAGTGTTCGGTTGCTACTTTGTAGCTGGGTGACCTTGGATCTGTGGTCTTATCCCTACACCTGTATTCATTAACATCACCGCAGAGGACTTTTATGGGGTTTTTCATGAAGATTTCAGTGAGAAGGTTGGGTCTGTCTAGTTCTCGAGGGTGAGGTAGGTGAGCAGGTGCAGTTTTTTTTTTTAAGGGTCATTTGGGAAAGGGCAAACCCATCTGGGAAATTCCCCAGGCTCTCAGGCCTCCGTGCCCTTGTTTGGCCTGGACTTTTGTCCTGACCTTTGAGATGAGGTGTGTTTGTGCCCTGCCCTTGCGGTGCAGCTATTCCTTGGGAAAGTTGGAGTGTTCATGCCAAGTGAAAACTTCTTTTCCCTGTTGACTGGTGAAGAGGAGACGCTTTCCACAGCACCAGGTTTTGGTTTGCAGAGTTGTGGTTGTCTGAACTCTGGTGTTTGGTTGCACTGAGAGAGTTTAGATCATTGCCTGAGGCCATTGGACAAGTGTGGGACACCTGAGCAGAGCAAGTTTGCTGTTTGTAAGGTGCTTGCCTCCGTCTGGCTGAAAGACTTGAACATGAAATTTAAATGGACAGCTTTTAAGTTTATAGAGGGGCTAGGGAGACGGCTCCTTGGTTAAAAGTGCTTGCTATGCGAGTCTGCCAAGTTTGAATCCCCAGAACCCACTCAAAGCCTGCAAATGACAGCAATGAGAGGTGGAGTCAGGAGAATCTTAAAGCTCCTGAGTCAGGCGCTTGGAGCAGTAAACAGAGAGACTATCTCGTGCATGGTGGAAGGCAGGGACTAACACCCCAACTGTGGCACCTATGCATGCACCATGTACACCCCTGGGCTGTGGAGAAGAGTGAAAACACTGTGACGGGAGGAAGATCCTTGGCTCGACTCCACTGATGCTGACACTAGGCTTGAGTGGCAAGAGGCAGGCAGTCATGTGATGAGGAGAGGGTATTCAGGCTGGAAGCCACCCCAAGAGGGAACAGTTAGACCTGAGGATGAGCAGAGGCAGGGTTGGGGTGGCCTTGCAACCCAGGGTAAGGATTGGGAATTTTCTGCTAAGGGATGGGAAGCAGGGCAGAGACAGAATCTGATGTGCATTTGAAAAGATGCCATTGGCCCTATGTGCAGGGTATAGCCTGGAGGGACAAAAATGGGTGCAGAGAGGGTTTTTTTTGTTTTTGTTTTTCGAGGTAGTGTCTTGCTCTAATCCAGGCTGACCTGGAATTCACTATGTAGTCTCAGGGTGGCCTTGAACTCACGGCAATCCTCCTACCTCTGCCTCCCAAGTGCTGGGATTAAAGGTGTGCGCCACCACGCCTGGCTTGCAGAGAGGTTTTTGAGGGACCCAGGTGCAGGAGGAGGCAGCTTGGCTGTGACTGTGGAGAGTTAGGGAAGCAGACAGATGCCAGTACTTTGGGAGGTGGAGCCGCTGGGACGTGGACATGGAGGTCCATGAGCCATTGTTTGGACACAAGCTTGGGGAAGGCTTGGTTTCAGGCTGAAAGAGTCAAACCGTGTCAGGTCTCCAGGTGGAGATATCAAGAGCAGAGTAGCCATGTGAGGCTAGAATTTTTAAAATATAGGGTCATGTCATATATAGTTTCGTATTTATTTATTTATTTATTTATTTTGGTTTTTTGAGGTAGGGTCTCACTTTAGCCCAGGCTGACCTGGAATTCACTAGGTAGTCTCAGGGTGGCCTTGAACTCAAGCCAATCCTCCTACCTCTGCCTCCCGAGTGCTGGGATTAAAGGCATGCACCACCATGCCCGGCTTCCTTATTTATTATTGATTCAAAAGATTATGGGTTATTCAGGGCCTCTTGCTGCTGCAATGAACTCTAGACTTACGGGACATTTTGTGCATCTGGCCTTATTTACATGGGCAATAGGGAACTGAATCTAGTCTGGAAGGCTTTTGCAAGCAAGTGCCTTTAACTGCTGAGCTCAGCCTCTATTTATTCATTTACTTATTTGTGCATGGAGGTCACAGGAGTTGTCTGGGCCCTGTCTTTTTGAGACAGTGTTATCTTCCCACTGCAAATGAATCTGGCCCATTAGTGGCTTTACATAGTGTGGTAGTTGGAATGTATGTCTCCCATAGACTCAGCTGTTTCATTAAGCTTGTCTCCAGCTGCCTGGCTGGAGGAGGTGTCACTGGGGGTAAATCCTGGGGTCCAGTTCTAGGGTGTGTTTAGGGGCAGATCTGATTTCAGCAGATCTGAGCTCTGCTGCATCCCTGCTGCTTGCTGCTTTTTGGTGTGTGTGCTGGTGCTACTGTCCTGCTTGCTGCAGTTTCTCTCTGCTCGGATGTGTGAAAGCAGCTTCTTCCGCCACTGATAGACCATCTCCCTGGATCTGTAAGCTTGAAATAAATCCAGTCCTCCCCTAAACTGTGCCTGGTTTGGATGTTCATCCAAGCAACATGAAGCTGAGTACAACACATAGATACTGGAGAACTGAATTCTGATTGGCAGGCTTTGCAAGCAAGAGCTTTTAACTGCTGAGCCTTCTCCCCACACCAAAGCTACAGTTCTAAGCTGAGTGTGTTGGCTTATGCCTGTAATAGTACTCAGGAGGCTGAGGTAGGAGGATCACTAAATTCAAGGCCAGCCTGGGCTACATAGTGCAACCCCAGCTCAATAAAATAAGATCAGTAAATCAATGTTTTTAAAAGCTATGGTACTGGAGAGAGGTATAGAACAGTCCAGGCCACCACTGGCCATGGTCCCAGGCTGTAAGGTTGGCAGCCAGATCCAAGTGTGTTCTCAGTTGTGGCAGGAGGTGCTACAGACCCTGATTGGTCATGTTAGATGGGCAGGATGACTCCTGGTGGGCACAAGACCTGCTGCCTTCATCACTGGGCCCCAAGCTCCGCTCCTCTGCTACCCTTGTTTCATCTTGCCCTCTCCTTAGGCCCTCATCAGGCCTTCCTCCTTAATGCTGCAGCCTTTGTGGTGTTACAGGTGTGGAAATGAAGAGGATCACTGATGCCCACACACCGTCTGGTGTGACCGTGAACTTGACACTGTACTACATGCTCTCCTGCTCGCCAGCCCCACTGCTCAGTCCCTCCCTGAGCCACAAGGAGCGAGACCAGATGGAGGCGACGCTCAACTATGAAGACCATTGCTTCAGCGGCCACGCCACCATGCACGCTGAGAACCTGTGGCCGGGCCAGCTCTCCTCTGTGCCACAGATCCTGCAGCTCTCTGACCTGTGGAAGCTGACCCTCCAGAAGCGCGGCTGTAAGGGGCTGGTGAAAGTGGGTGCCCCCGGCATCCTGCAGGGCATGGTGCTCAGCTTCGGGGGGCTGCAGTTTACAGAGAACCACCTGCAGTTTCAGGCCGACCCTGACGTGCTGCACAACAGCTACGCGTTGCATGGCATCCGCTACAAGAATGACCACATCGACTTGGCTGTGCTGGCGGACGCTGAGGGCAAGCCCTACCTGCATGTGTCGGTGGAGTCCCGTGGACAGCCTGTCAAGATCTACGCATGCAAGGCAGGCTGCCTGGAGGACCCTGTGGAGCTGACCTCAGCGCCTGGGGGCCACACCTTCTCAGTCATGGTGACACAGCCCATCACACCACTGCTGTACATCTCCACCGACCTCACACACCTGCAGGATCTGCGACACACACTGCACCTCAAGGCCATCCTGGCCCACGATGAGCACATGGCCCAGCAGGACCCTGGGCTGCCCTTCCTCTTCTGGTTCAGCGTGGCCTCCCTTATCACCCTATTCCACCTCTTCCTCTTCAAGCTCATCTACAACGAGTACTGTGGACCTGGGGCCAAACCTCTCTTCAGAAGCAAGGTAGGCCACCCCTGTCCTTACAGCCCAGGCTCTGCCACTCAGTCTGTGTCTGGGAAGGGTGGCCTAGCCAGAGGACAGCCTGGGCAGGAATGGTGTATCCTTCCAAGCTGATGCCTGAAGCTCTCAGTACCAGAGAGTGGAGCAAGTATGGTAACACATGCCTGTAATCCTGGTACTCAGGAGGCTGAAACAGGTGGATCCAGGTGGATCGATCATCAGTTCAAGACCAACCTGGGGGGCTGGGGAGATGGCTTGGTAGGTAAGAGTTTTTGCTGTTCAAGCACAAGAACCTGAGTTTGATCCTCATCGTTCACATTAAGAAACAGGTTATGGCCATCTATGCCATAACCCCAGCACTGAGTGGGGCAAAGACAGGATCACAGACAGGGGTCACTGGTCAGCCAGTCTAACTGAAAAACAGGAGGCTCCAGGTTCAGTGAGAGACCCTGTCTCAGGAAAATAAAAGAGCAGTAGAGGAGGACACACCATCTCCTTTTGGACCCAGCATGTGTACACATTTACATAAATGCATACATACATCACACACACACACCCCAGAACAAAACAAAACAAAAACTTGGGCTACCAAACAAAGGCCCTTTGAGAGAAGTCTGGGAAAGCTGTGGACATGCTGTGGGAATAGATACATCTATTGGCTTCCTACAGCACTCTCTCCATCTTAGTATTTAGTGCTCTCTCTCTCTCCCTCTCCCTCTTTCTCCCTCTCTCTCCATTTTCTTTTTCTTCTTTCCTTCCCTTCCTCCTTTCATCCCTCCCTCTCTTCCTTTTTTGCAGTGGTGAGTTTTGTGTGATGTACACATGTGTGTACTAATTCCTCACCTTTGCGTGTGTGTGCAGCTAGAGAACTTTGTGTGCCCTTCTCTATCAGTTGTGGACTTCTTTGAGACGTGGAGTCTCTTCCTCAATCTGGAGTTGCTTTTTGTTTGTTTTCAGGTAGGGTCGCACTAGCCCAGGCTGACCTGGAGCTCACTCTGTCAAGTCCCAGGCTGATCCTCCTACCTTTGTCTCCAGAATGTTAGGATTAAAGGCATGCACAACCAAGCCCATTTTTTTTGGGGGGGGGGTCATTAAGTCCCAGTGATTCTCTAGGTCCTCCCAACCTCTGCTACCACCGAGTTACAGATGTGGGTGACCATGCCCAGCTTTTTTATGTGGGTTCTGGGGAAATGGACTTGAGCAGTCCCAGGCCCTTCTAATTCCTTGAGCTTCAAGCAGAAAGAACTCAGCCTCTGAGCCATCTCTGCAGCCCCATAGCTCAGCATTTAGAAATAACAGGCCTCTAGCTGAATGGCTGTGGTGCCCATGTGCTCATCCCTGAGGGCCTGGCCAGCTCCTCAAAATTCAGGCTCTTGGTGCAGGCTCTGGTAAGGTGGCCATCTCATCGGCCCAGACAGCAGGATAGGCTCAGGTCTCCATGCAGGAGAAAGGACTGCCCTTCCACAGAGAAGCTCTATGGCATCTGGTTTTTTGTCTAAGGCCAGGCTGGGGGGTGGGCAGTGCTTGACAAGCTGGAGCAGATAACATGTGGGAGGCAGGTCTGAGTTGTTCACACTGCAGGAGCCAGCAGAGAGTCGCCAGAAAGCAGTGTGCAGAGGTTTTCCAGAGTAACTTCTCCTGGCCAGCTGTGGAGGAAAGCAGTGTGCAGAGGTTTTCCAGAGTAACTTCTCCTGGCCAGCTGTGGAGGAATAGGTGCTCTTGCAGCCTGTGGAACAGGCTTCCTGCTGGCTTCTGGCTTTTGTACCCTTGTTCTTGCAAATGCCCTTGATTCCCCCACACAGCTGGGGAGACAACCCACCAAACCACTTCCTTGGGTAACTCCCGTGTCCCTTATACTCAGGCCAGAGCCCAGAACATGCCACATCAGCCCAGAGGCGCATGGGCCATGTGGTAATTGTAGCCTGGCCCTGGGACACAAACTATCTGTAGGTTGGCTCTGAGCTTGGGTAGATGCCACCAGGGTTGTCCTCATGGCCTGCTTCCCGAGAACTTTCTGTCTTTGTGTAGTTTGAGTCTCCTGTAGCTCAGGCTGCCCTAGAACTTTCTTTGTAGAAGAGACTGTACTTGAACACTTGGCTCCACTTCCCAGGTGCAGGGATTAGAGGAGTGTACCACTGTGCCTGGCTTTTCTCCGGATGTTTTTGTAGCTGAGCCGTGGACAGTAACACCCCTTGTTTCGTTGCTTGAACAGGAAGATCCCAGTGTCTGAGTGAACTGCGAGTGCTGCTTTGGGCCACCATCTGCACAAGATGCCCAGCACTGAGCATCCTGCTGCTGCGATGAACAAGGGATCCTTTGGAAGCACCAACCCTTTGTGCCTTGTGGGGGACAGTGACGCAGAAGCACTTGAGGGTACAAGCATTTGCACTGGAAGGACCAAGTGACAGTGGGGAGGGAGGGCCAATGGACTTCTGTGAGCTTTCCAGTCAATAAAGTGAGCCCGTAGGGAAATACTTGAAATTGAACTCACTCCTTCCACGTCCCCCATTTTTCTATCCCAGGAAATAGACCCTCTTTTGAAAAGACTAGTTTAGGAAAAATTGTGTTCTTTTTCCTAATTTTAATGTGTTCTTTCTTGATGGATTTCTAATTTATTTTGTTGATATTTTGCTGGGTGGCTTTTCATCTATCTTAGATTGTAAATGTTGGTGGTGACAGCTGATCCCTGCTGCTTTGGTGGCATCAGGAGGCTCAGCCACCTGTCCCCTAGGCAGGACAGGTGTGGCTCCCTGCCCTCCCTAGTTTGCACGTCTCACCTTGAGCCTGTAGGACCTGTGGTTTTGTACTTCTGGCCTTGGGGAAGGTATTTAACTTTCTAGTGATGGATGATTGTTGGGTTTTGAAATACCAAAGCTTTTTTGTTCTTTTTAAAATAAATGTCTTTCAAGCTTCCATGACTGGTTTGTGTGTGGTTGAAATGCATGGTCTGAAGCAGGACGCTATACCTCACCATGCCATGAGGGTGACAATCATTTTCCCATGTGGCTGCTGGCTGCTCTGGTCAGAGTCTTCTCTACTCTTCCAAGGGTCTGGATCCTCTTAACTCTGGGTCAGTGTAAGTGGATGCTCTGCTGGATCTCTGCCCATTTCAGGGATCAAAAAGGGACTTGAGGGAACCATGAGTAGAGGTACGCAGCATGATCCAACATTTGACATACTGGTAATAGACTTGTTTACCTATACACCAAGAAGATCAGGAAAGCACCAAAGTGAGCATGTGGTGTGCCAGGCAGACTGAGACCTAAAATCCTTGGCAGATGATTTTATCTTTAAAAATATTTAGAAAAAAAAAATATATATATATATTTAGAAAAAAAAATATTTAGTTGCAAGCAGAGAAAGAATGGGCGCACCAGGGCGCCCAGCTGCTGCAAACACTCCAGATGTATGCACCACTTTGCGCATCTGGCTTTATGTGGGTACTGGGGAATCGAACCTAGGTCATTAGGCTCTGCAGGCAAGCGCTTTAAAGCTGAGCCATCTCTCCAGCCCCCCCCCCCTTTTTATTTGCAAGCAAGAGATACAGAGTATGTGTGTGCCAGGGCCTCCAGCCACTACAAAGAAACTCCAGATGCATACACCACTTTGTACATCTGGTTTTATGTGGGTACCGGGGAACTGAACTTATTAGGTCACTAGGTTTTGCAGGTAAATACCTTAACTACTGAATCATCTCTCCAACTCAGGAGATTATTTTAATTAAAAAAAAAAATGTCAGCAGGGCCTACAGTAGTTCCATTGCTCAGTGTATCCATGACAGGATCATGCATGCCATCCTTACTGAGGAGTGGATTGTCATGAAAGGGCCAGAAAGCTAAAGCCGGGCGTGGTGGCACACGCCTTTAATACCAGCACTCAGGAGGCAGAGGTAGGAGGATCACCATGAGTTCAAGGCCACCCTGAGACTACATAGTGAATTCCAGGTCAGCCTGGGCTAGAGTGAGACCCTACTTCAAAAAACCAAAAAAAAAAAAAATAATAATAATAATAATAAAAGGAATCTGGTATGATAGCACACACCTTTAATCCCAGCTCTTGGGAGGCAGAGGTAGGAGGATTGCTGTGAGTTTGAGGACAGCCTAGACTAAAGTAAGACCCTACCTGGCCGAGGAGTGGGACTGAGCTAAGTGTAGCAGTTCATGGCTGGGGCTGCTATCCTCATGGTTTGGTGGTTTCCCTGTGTTCCAGTTTTTGACTCACCCATTGGCCACAACAGGTGGTTGGAGAGTAAACAGTATAGGACTGTGTTATGAGTGCCCTTGGCTTTTCTGCTTGAATCCACAGCTCTCCCACTGTGCTGGTTGGGGCAGAGCCCAGACACACCACCTTCCAGACATGGATAGGGGCTGGCTTGCCTCTTCCGTGGAGCGGGACTTCAGGGTACAGCTGGGTGTGGCATGCCCTCCAGTTCCACTATGGTGGAAGCTACTAGAAAAAAGGCGCCACACTCCTGGCTCAGGCTTGCTGTTGAACTTGGACCTGGGTGTGTCATAGGTTCCCATGAGTGTGTCCTTGGTGTCTAAGAAATAATTTGAGGCCCGGGGAGTAGCTCAGTTGGTAGTGTTTGCCTAGCCATATATGAGGCCCTGGGTTTGATACCCAGCAGTGCATGAACCAGGTATTATGGTGCATATCTGTAATCCCAGCACTGGAAGCCGAAGGATCAGAAGTTCAAAGTCTGACTGAGAGGATGGCTCAACAGTTCAAAGTGCTTGCTTACAAAGCCTGCCAGTCCTGGTTCAATACACACATAAAGCCCGATGCACAAAGTGGTACATGCATCTGGAATTTATTTGTAGCGAGAGGACCTGCCCCTCAAGTAAATAAACACACACACACATATGAAAAAAAGGTCAAGTGACATGCCCCTTGGTCACTGTCATAGTTTTAATCTTTGCAACTCAAAAATCAAAGGACAGTTCATTTCCCCACTTGCCAAAATTGAGGCCTAGGGAAAGAGTAACTCACCACCAAAGGTCACAGGAAGGTAGTATGGATGTCTGGGCGGGCTCAGATTAATGACTATCTTGCTGGCCCCAGGGACACTATAAACCCTGGCTCTGGATGCTCATGGGGACCACAGGAGTTGGTCCTCACGACAAGCAGGGCCTGTAAACTGAGGGGGTGGGCAGGGACGAGGAAGACTGGCTTCTCAGTGAACACTTTGCAGAGCTCTGTGTAGACAGAGAGTGAGCTGAGTGTGGGGGAGTCGACTCCCGGTCCAGCTCTGCACTATGTGACCTCACACACATCTCCACCTGTAAAATGGATCTAATCTTCCAAGGTCACAAGAAGGATGGGAAGTCCTACTAAATAAATGACTGACTGTGCATGGGTGAGTGAGTGGGGTTTTTTGTTTTCCAGGTAGAATTACTCAAGCCCAGGCCGACCTGGGGTCCCAGGCTGGCCTCAAACTCCTACCTCTGCCTCCCGAGTACTGGGATTAAAAGTGTGCACCATACCTAGTTGATAGTATTTTTTGTTTTCTTCATCTTCTTTTTTTATTTTTTGAGCTAGGATTTCATTCTATGGCCTACATTGGCTTAGAACTCACTATGTAGTCCAAGCTGGCCTTGAACTTGTAAATGCTGGGATTATAGGCATGAGCCACTGTGCTTGAATTCCACTATCATTCGTTATTTATTTATTTATTTGCAAGTAGAAAGAGAGCTATAGAATGGGCATGCCAGGTCCTCTATCCTCTGCAAATGAACTCCAGATGCATGTGCCACTTTGTGCAACTGCTTTACGTGGGTGCTGGGGAATCAAACCTGGGTCGTTAGGTTTAGCAGGCAATTACCTTAACTGCTGAGCCATTTCTCCAGCCCCTACTATTTTTTTAAAAGCAAGTTCTCGGGCTGGAGAGATGGCTCAGCGGTTAAGACACTTGCCTCCAGTGCCTAAGGCCCCAGGTTCAATTCCCCAGGACCCACATAAACCAGACCCACAAGGTGGTGGCCCTGGTGCTCTCTCCCCCCATCTCTGTATTTCTCTGCTTGAAAATGAATAAATAAAATATTTTTAAAAAATAAAATAAAAGCAAGTTCTCACTCTAGCCCACACTGTCCTGGAACTCTGTAGCCCTCCAACTCTGTGATTCTCTTACCTCAGCCTGCTAAGAGCTGAGATTAAAAGCATGCACCACCATACCCAGCTTCCTGCTCCCATTTTTTATATTTTTTATCAGGATACACTCTCTTTATTATGACAATAAAACCAAATAAGTGAAATACATCAGGAAAGCCAGGCATGGTGGTACACGCCTTTAATTCCAGTACCTGGGAGGCAGAGATAGGAGGATTGCCTGAGACGACATAGTGAATTCCAGGTCAGCCTGGGCTAGAGTGAGGCCATACCTTGAAAAACAAACAAACAAAAAACAAACATCAGGAATTTCAAATTGTACCAAAAAGGAGGCCCAGCTGGTCTGTGCTGGGAGTGATTTCTGTAGCTGACCCTGCCACTGGCTGAGTGTGAGCCCTTCTTGTCCTCTGGGACAGGAAGTGCCACAGGATATGAGATGCAGAGCCTCCTGGTCTGTCTCAGGCAAGTCAAGACTACTTTCAGCTCTGCCCTCCTTCCCTGGGTTTGGAGTCACTGGGTTTGTGGTTGCTACTGTTGTCAAGACTACTGTCCCTTTAAGACACCACATGCCACCCGTAGCTTACACAACAGTCCTCAGCACTTTATCCATCTCATTTGACTCTTGAGTCAACCCAGACTGGATCATGTTCCAGAAAACTTGGTAATTTTTGGAAGCAAAACCTGTGGGTGTTGGTCTTTCATGTCTCCAGACTCCCAGAGGACAAACAGCTTCTGTTCATCTGGGGAAGAAGCAGTCTCTGGGGGTGAAGGACTAAACATTGCTTGCAGCCAGTGGGCACCATGTCCTGCAGCATTTGGTCCCAGCTGCCACTGAAGAGCGTGTGGCCTCAGGGCAGGCCAGCCTGGTACAGGTTGAAGAGGCACTTGAGCTCACACATGGGCACAAAATGTCTCTGAAAGGTGGCCTCTACAAAGGCCTTCAGTTCCCAGACAGGCAGAGTGCTGGCACAGCTTGGAGGCAGGTGCCCTTTGAGGCTGTCCCTGCCTGCTTCCCCGCCCCATGCACAACAAGCAGCCTATTGGCTAGCTCCTGGCTGTAGTGTCCATGGGCTCCTCCTCCACCTGGGTCTCCATCCTACCCACTGGGTGGATCTTCCTGGATCTGCACTCTGGGCAGGACTGTGGAGCCCCATCTTCTCCTCTGGCTGTGTTAGAGTTCTCTAGAGGAACAGAACCCATAGAACAGATCGTAATACAAAGGGGGATGTACTGGGGTAGCCAGTCTGCAGGCCCACGGGTGAAGGAAACTAGAGATGTTCAGGCCACCCGAACCCTAACCCTCAGCAATCCCAATCCAGCACTGCAGGCCTGCAGGCTCCCTGGGGAGTCTCTGGTCTTCAGTCCACGAGGCCGAGGAACCTGGGTCAAGGGAGGGTAGGAGAGCAGGATGTGACTACAAGTCACCAGCAGCTGGCAGGAGGAAGGAAGAGGCTTCATTTCCCACCCCCCCCCACCAAGCTTCCTTATATCCAGTCCCCTTCTGGGAGGCCCACCCACTCTGGGGGATGGGCTCACTCTGGAGGAGGGACCTCTTCCTTTTGTCCATCCTTTCTGTAGGCAAGACTAGAGACCCACCCAAGGTTACTGTGAATTACTAAACAGGTCAAGTTGACAATACATTTAACCATCACAGGAAGCTGTGGTTCTGCTGGGCCCTGCTTTTGGCTACTTGGACCCATTGGTCCCCAGAGACCAGCCCAGCAGGCCCTCATCATCCATCCAACTTCTTTGGCATGGTTTCCCTTTACAAGATTATGGATTTTTTTCTAATTGGGCCTGGATGCCTGACCGTCACAGCATGTGCTGAAGCTGGACGACATCTGTATGAACTCCCAGGCTTGGTTGACCCTATGTGCTCCAGAAAGTCCTTCATGTCCTCAGCACAGTTACCACCAATGGATTCTGCATGAACTTCACATGACATGCTACTGTTGGCACCACGCCCAGCGCTGGGACTAATCCTTGGGATTCAGGATATCACTTCACCACCCAGCTTCCTTGGAATAACATCGCCACCTTCTGGACAACATGCAGAACAGCCACAGAATCCACAGAGGGGCCCGGGCTGCTCTTCAAATTGTCCAAAGGTATGACCTTCATCTTCTTCATGCAGAGCTTAATCTGGTCGGCCAGGGCAGCATTCACAGCCGGGAGCCACAGGA
This sequence comes from Zapus hudsonius, assembly GCA_004024765.1. Taxonomy (NCBI): domain Eukaryota; kingdom Metazoa; phylum Chordata; class Mammalia; order Rodentia; family Dipodidae; genus Zapus; species Zapus hudsonius. Next base: position 5,059 of record PVHP010030503.1, on the reverse strand, counting down.
TTGTCTTTTTCTTCCTCCTGGCTGGGTGGCTTCACAAGCTCCATGTTCTCCACCCCGCTGGAGGCCTGGCAGAGCAGGTACTGGGCCTCATGCTCTGATCTGCTGGCCCTCAGGCCACAGTAGAGTGGGCGGGACTCCTAGGACTGTATGTGGCGCCTGCTCTGACTCTGGCCTGGAGAACCGTACAGTGATGTGCTTGATCTGCCCCATCCTGTGAGGAGTCCCCTGCCAGCCAGGCGTGGTGGCACACGCCTTTCATCCAGGCACTCGGGAGGCAGAGGTAGGAGCATCGCCTTGAGTTCAAGGCCACCCTGAGACTACATAGTGAATTCCAGGTCAGCCTGGACCTCGTTGGCTGCCTCCCTCTCACAGTGCTTGACGTCTGCCTTATGCAGGTAGCAAAAGCCAGGCTACAGCTGTAGGATGCCGTGTCTTTACATGGTGTCAGGTGGAGCTCACCTTGACCGAAGAGAGCGGCCATGAAAGCTGCATTACTGGTGGTCTGAGAGGAACAGAAGGTCTGATGGACGGGCAGTTTCGAAGAGTGCATGCTGGTCTCATGGGGCAGGCGCCTTCCACACTCAGTGTCACCTGCGCCCCTTTGCTGTGGCTGTTGTTGGGACCCAAGGTGTCAATGGTCATCGCAACTTTACCTTCTGATTGTCATCGTAGGTCATCGAGGCTGGGCGCACAGGTGCTGAGACAGGTACAGCTTCTCTACCAGACTTTTGGCCAAGTACATGTCAATTCAATGAAGCCCCACTCTGCTTGTCCAGGCCCAGGGCCTCCAGACTCGAGGCTGCCGTCCACAACACCCAGGGAGACCGAGGCAGGCACAGTCACTGACTTCCCAAGTTCTAGGGTGAAAAGATTCTTTGATGACAAACAACCTTCTCTTTTTCTTTCTTTTCTTTTGGTTTTTTCAAGGTAGGGTCTCGCTCTAGCCCAGGAATTCACTATGTAGTTGCAGGGTGGCCTTGAACTCATGGTGATCCTCCTACCTCTGCCTCCCAAGTGCTGGGATTAAAGGTGTGCGCCACCATGCCCAACTTTTTCATTCTTTCTCTATGTGTGTGTGTGTGTGTGTGTGTGTGTGGAGGGGGGCATGCCAGGGCCTCTTGCCACTACAAATGAATGTCAGAAGCATGATGCTCCTTTAACGGCTTGGCTTTATGTGGGTTTAAGGAATCAAACCCAGGCCAGTAGACTCTGTAGGCAAGCACCATTAGCCACTGGGCCATCTTTCCAGCCTCCAACTTTTTGCGCAGACTCTGGATCTTTCCTAAGTGCAGTCTGCATCCTGAGACTCCCTGTCTGTTTCATCTATAGCCCAGCAGCTTCCTGGGGACAGGAACACACAGCTTCTCACTGGTATGTCACAGCCCCTGCACACACTGCTGAACGGCTTAGTTTCGTAAGCGTCGAAACGAGAACTGCCAAGCCCTTTCATTCACCCAACAGTCACTTAGTGTGTCTGCTCAATGCCAGACCCTATGGTTGGCCTTGCAGACAGTGGTAACCGATGAAGTCCATGGGCATCAAGAAGGCCTCTGGAATAAGGTGCTGTTGGATTGTGGCCCTGAAGGGAGAGGTCAGCTGTGCAAGTGTTGGTGACAGCAGAGGCAGGAGCAAGGACACCAACAGGCCCCAGACTGGCTTGTGGGCATGTGAAAGGGATTCAGTGCCACTGCGTTGCCCTGACAGAGGCTGGACAGCAGCAGTTACTTCCTGTACAGCTGGGTCATCCTCCTCATTGGCCATACTAGGGAGAGTCTACCACTCAGCCATGCACACTCAGGAGGCAAAGATAGGAGGATCGCTATGAATTTGAGGCCACCCTGAGATTACAGAGTGAGTTCCAGATCAATCTGGGCTAAAGCGAGACTCTACCTCAAACAACAACAACAACAAAAAGAAGACCGATTGAGGTTGGGGAGATGGCTCAGCAGTTAAACATGCTTGCTTGCAAAAACCATAAAAGCCTAGGTTTGATTCCCCAGCACCCACATAAAGACAAATGCACAAAGTGGCTCATATGTCTGGAGTTTGTTTGCAATGGCAGGAGGCCCTGATGTGCCATACTCACTTTTGTTATATCTCTCTCCAATAAACAAATAATTAAAAAAAAAACAATAACAAGGAGGAATTTCAGATGCCAATCCAGGTCCTGGCTCTGTCCATCCCCCCTACTCTGACAGCCAGGCAACCTTGGATCTGATAAAGACTGTCTGCTACGAGTTCCAGAGTTCTGTTGGTCTCCAGTGGTGGACTCCATCTCATGCTTAGTTCAGGGAGAACGTGAATTCCCTGCAAAGGAAGGGACAACTATGGCATTATGTCTGCCATGTACTAGGCAGTCCATGAAAAATGGTGCTTCATACCATCTTTGTGTGTATTTTAAAATTTTAAATTATTTTTATTTGTGTGTCTCTGTGCGTGCACACCCGGGGCTGCTTTCCTCTGCAAACAAGTAATAGTTGCACCACTTTTGATTTCTGCCTTATGCAGGTGGTTTGGGAATTGAACCCAGGCTGGTAGGTTTTGCAAGCAAGTACCTTTAACCACTGAGCCATATTTCTAGCCCTTTCCCCTTCCTTTGAGACAGGGTCTGTCTTCTTTTTTTTTTTTTTTTTGGTTTTTTGAGGTAGGGTCTCACTCTAGTCCAGGCTGACCTGGAATTCACTATGTAGTCTCAGGGTGGCCTTGAACTCACGGCGAGCCTCCTACCTCTGCCTCCCGAGTGCTGGGATTAAAGGCATGAGCCACCATACATTAATATTTGTATAATAAAAAGTTTACAGTTGGGCATGGTGGCATATGCTTTAATCCCAGCACTCAGGAGGCAGATGTAGGAGGATCGCTGTGAGTTTGAGGCCACCCTGAGACTACAGAGTGAATTCCAGGTCAGCCTGGACTAGAGCAAGACCCTACCTCGAAAAACCAAAAAAAAAAAAAAAAATAGAATTAACAGGACAATAAATATATATTTAAGACTTAAAAAAAAAAAGAATTAACACTGGCTGTTATTCTCCTTGTTCCAACTGGGGATCCGTGACCCCTGGGTCAGTGATGCTGCATAGTCACACCATAGATGGGGAAACTGAGGCTCTGAGGGGGCCTAAGGGACTTGCTTAATATCACACTGCTGATCAGTGATGACCAAGACAGCTGGCTGTCTTGGTTGATTAGCCCATGATGCCTCTTCTTTTGTCCTAAATACCAATAAGATTGAGCCCCGAGTGACCAAGGCACTGATGCCTCTTTCTGGGTAGAAGCCCCCTCCCCTACCTCCCTCTTGGTCACAGCCAAGGTCAATGAGAGCATGGATGTGGTGGCTGTGCCAGGCGTACCATCCAGCATGTAGGACAGCCTTGGTGTGTGTCAGCAGTGGGGCAGAACCCTAGATCAACTCCGCTCAGGGCTGCCCTACCTGCTTCTCCAGGATTCCTGGGCTGGCATCACCTCCAGAGCACCCTCCACTAGAGGCTGTGTGAATTCAGTCTGGGGGAAGGAAGAGTGGGTTCATGGTCTCAAATTGTCATGATTAGGATGCACACTTCAGGCTACTTTGGAATAGGGGTGACACAAGGCCAGCTGGCCCTTCTTGGTCTTTGTCTACTCAGAACTTAAGCGACCAGGACATCGTTCAGAAAACTTCTGAAAACTGACTTATTTCCACACTATAGCAATTGACCAGCCTTACTTCTCGACTGGTCCACAGCAGACACACCTCCGTCCATTCCTCCATCTATGCATCGGTCATGCCTCCTTTCATCCATGCATTCATCTGTAGCTTCACCCATCCATCCATCCGTTTGTCCATCCACCCACCCACCCATCCACACATCCATCCATATATCCACCTATCCATGTCTCCTTACCTCCAAACCTTCATGCATCTATTAATTCATCCACCTACTCACTCATGTATCCATCCATAAAGCTATATAACTATCCATCCATACCTCTAACCACCCTTGAAAGATGAGGCCCCTGCTTCAAGCCTTCCATCTGCAACTTTCTGAGGCCCTGACAAAGGAAAGCTCAGATTTGTTCATAGAGTCAAGTATAAGCCTGCAGAGAATCTCCTGGTTCCCTTCCTGTCCTTGGTCGAAGCTCACCTCAGTCTCAAAACAAATATGAAGGATACCCTGTAACATGCTCTTCTCATTTGTCCAGCAGATGGCGCTAAAGGCCTTCACATCACCTGGGTGACACAGTTCTGGGATTTGAGAAGGAGCAACTTGACCAGACATGGGAAGTTGGCAGTGACCCAGCCCAAGGCCAAGCTGAGTTCTTTCTCACCTCTTACCCCAGGTCAGTAGGTGAGGCAAGAGAATTTTGTAAGAGATCTTGGTCCTTGGATGGTCGGCTTGTGTCAGCTGCGAATGCTCCCAGCCCACTTCTCTCTGACTCTCTCAAGAGTCAAGGGACCTTGTAATTACACAGACCGCACTTGAAACCAAAACCTTGCCAATTAAAGCTGTGCAACCTTGGGCAAGTTGCTTCATCTCTCTGAGACTCAGTTTTCTACAATTAAGTGGGGGTAACAATTTTGCTAAGTAGTTAGCAAAAAATATTGCCAAGGTAAGCATCAGGTTCAAAAGGGTCAGCATACGAAGGCACCAAATCCTAACAGGTGACCAGAGAGCATTGGTCTCTACCTCACAGGTCTTGAGATGGTGTCCCTGTCGGCATGCAGAGCCCATCATGGGACTTCATTTCATTCCAAGCTGTTCCCTAAACAAGGACAGAATCAAGCTCCTAGGAAGAACTGGGGTGGATGAGGAAAGTTCCAGAAACTGCTTCCCAAACTCACTGCCAGCCACACTAACAGTATCCTTTTAGGGGGACCTGAGCACACCACATCCTACATGAGGCAGGGTCTAGCATAACTCAGACTGGCCTCAAACTCACTATGTAGCCAAGTGTGACCTTGAACTCCTGATCCCCCAAGTGCTGGAATTATAGGTGTGCTCCATCAAGCCCAACACAGCATCTATCACCTCCACTTTCTCTTTTTCTTTCTTTCTTTCTTTTTTTTTTTTTTTTTGTTTTT
>PVHP010030502.1:0-21745 GCA_004024765.1 Zapus hudsonius | reverse complement strand
GGGAGCTGGTAGTTGGCACAAAAGACCTCAAACTCAAAGCAGAACTAGGAAGATCCAATCAGGAACAAGAAGGATCGAGAATCAAAGTGCTCCCTGGAAATGGAAAAGTACTATTGTATCACTAAATTACCAGAAGGAGGCAATACAAAGACTGGTATAAAAAGGAAACATTGCTCCTCAAATTAGAACTCGTAAAAACTGCAATAGAGCACATTCCAAATTAAGTTTGTCGCCTTGGCCACATGGTTAAAGTTTCACTACTTCTATAGAAAGGAGAAAAAAAGAGGTTGATGATTAAACCCATATTACTTACACTTGTACCCAGTGGTATAGAAAATATTCTCATTATTAAGTATAGCTTTGGTCTGTTCAGTAATCATTTTGGCATTCATATTATGTCCTAAACTCAAGACTCTCCCCTGCTGAATCATATTTGGTCTTCAAAAGGTCAAGCCATGTAAGGTTTATAGATTTTTGTATTTACAATGCTTATTTCTACTAGTGTATAAAGATTAGTCCTGTATAGCCCCATTCTAAGACATTTCCAATAATTATATCTAAACACATTTATTCTCCTGAGGCAGAGGCAGGAGGATCATTGCATGTTTGAGGCCAACCTGATCTTTATTGTGAGTTACAGACCAGCCAGTGCTACAGTGTGTGACTCTGTCTCAAAAAAGAGCAAGAAACTGCCTATTGCTAATTTTCTCAACATATGAGGCATGTGTTCAGCCAATTATGAACAAGATAGAGACATGTCTCCAGAGACAGACAAGGACCTGACTTGACGAGTTGCAACATAAATTTCAAACCCACCACTATTATTAAACCCCGGCAATTTCATAGTTCCTAGAAAGAGACCAAAATAGAGAATGATGGCACTCCTCCACCAAGCATACAGATTCCAATTGGAACATGAAATATGCCTTTCCTTTCTTGGTATTCTTTCAAGTTAGTGACCACAGAGCACAGAAGATATTTGGCAAAGGACTTCAGAATACATTTTCTCGGCCACCCTACAGGTTTCCAACCTGTGATTTTATTGGAACCATGTATCAGATTTGCCTTAGTTGGAATAAGCACGAACAACCTAAGCACAGCACGGGTACTTTGCACAGCCTGGGTCATTAAGAGGAAGGATTGTTATGTAATAAATTTGGTCCATATGTATCAAAGAAATGTGTGCCACCTTCTCCATTTGGATATGACTAGAAGGCTGTGTCTTCCATTCCATGAATGAAGACAGAAGTTCGAAACCACAATGTTTGTGGAACAAAAAGAAGAATGAAGAAAGGAAGCAATAAGACCTAGGTGTTGCCTGACTACCACGTAGCCCATCAGATCTACTCAGGTTCACATTTCCTTGAAAGGCCATATGCACATGAATGGCCAACAATTTTATTTGCAGAAGAATGAAATTCAATAATTATACCCATTTTGTTTTCTGTTTGTAATAGTTTTATGGTGTTGTCAACATGATAAGTACACCTTGTGTCATTGAAATTTTTCCATGCGGGATAATGCATTGACTGAATTGACTCATCATCCATAATGTTAGGTGGGAACAAAATTGAATAATTGGAGCCCTCTTCAGATCAATTTCCCCCCTAAGTCAAGGTAATGACCACAGAAGTGTTTAATGGCTTGCACAAGAAGTTATTGTTTTGTTGCCAGTCAAAAAAATGCAGCCAGAGAAACTATTGTATCTAACCAATTCCCCAAGTAAAGAATGAAGTGTGTGTCATGCCCCTTTGGTCTGCATTGCATTGTAATAAACAGCTTGTTCAGTGATTTTGATCATTTTTTAAATCGCTTTGCTACTTACTCAAGAAAACAGAAGGAACTCATTAAAGGTGTTTTGTATCTTGTGCCTTTGGATGAACCTGGTCCTTTGCAAAGTAGGCTTCTGTCTACATTCCTCTGCAGGGGTTATTAGATGTGTGTTATTATTAATATGGCAGACTTCTTTGCCATGAACTTGGGATTTTATTTCAGTAGTGGCATTATGTTATTTGCTCTTGGACACACTTCCCTCATGGGCAAAGCTGGACTTCCTTTCTAGGAGTGTGAACTTAACCTGACCACATGCCCTTCACCAGGATGATCATATAAGTCACTGGACTTTCATAAGTATTTTCTCAGGACAAGAGAATAATAAAGTTATTTAGATAAAACATATATTTGGGGCTAGGGAGGTGGCTTGGTGGTTATAGGTGCTTTTCTGGGTTCAATTAACTAGCCACTCCCATAAAGCCAGAAAGACATTCATTTTCAGTGTCAAGACACCCTATCGTGCATGCACGCACAGACACAAACACACACACACACACACATACAAACACACGCAGCCATCTTTTTAAAAACATATACCTTATATATAGTAAATATGTAGTCATAGTACATTTGAATATCAAAGCCTTTCCCTAAATATTGATAATAATGACTGCACAGTAGTTTGTATTCCTATGTAATTAACATATATGAAATTTATTTTTTATTTCTATCTTTATAGAGAAAACATTACTGCCTTCCTTAAACAATGTCCCAATGATCTTTTTAAAAAAAAATTCAGCCATGTAAATACTGAAGCACTGGATATCACAGAAGTAAAAAACTCCATTTTCTGATTTTACCCCTGGGATTAGACCATCCAGAAGTGGAACTGCTGAGGTTCCTATTGATCTGCTTCATGGAATTTAGGATTTCTTCATTTATGAGACATTACTAGAAAATTATTCATTTTCCAAGAGAAGTTGCTTCAGACTGTTACATGATATGGGTAAATTTTAACTTTACCTAAGCTGCCTTGTGTCTTGCTCTGAGTAAAACCAGTGCTTTATCTCCACTAGTATCAGTGCTATAAGTAGGAGTTTCATACCTGGAAAACTTGGGTTTTTTTTTTTTTCAATAAAAAGAAAAAGCTGATCATTTAAAAGAAAATGATAAAAAGAGAATATGGGGCTGGAGAGATGGCTCAGTGGCTAAGGCACTTGCCTCCAGTGCCCAAGGCCCCAGGTTCAATTCCCCAGTACCCACATATGCCAGACGCACAAGGTGGTGGCCATGGTGCGCTCTCTCTCTCTCTCTCTCTCTCTCTCTCTCTCTCTCTCTCTCTCTCTGTATTTCTCTGCTTAAAAATAAGTAAATAAAATATTTAAAAAGAGAGAATATGATATAAATATATTTGAGTGTGTGTAATCAAATTAACTTTAAAAATAATTTAGGCGTAGTGGTGCTCACCTTTAATCCCAGCACTCAGGAGGCAAAGGTAAGAGAATTGCCATGAGTTTGAGGCCACCCTGAGACTACACAGTGAATTCCAGGTCAGCCTGGGCTAGAGTAATATCCTACCTTGAAAAACCAGGGAAAAAATTAACATCTAAGTATTCTTTTAGTTGGGAGGGATTCTACATGAACAAGAAAAAAGTAAGTGTCTTTTTAAATGTTGAGTAAGTGGGGTTAGAGCAATGGCTCAGTGGTTCAAGGCATTTGCTAGCAAAATCTGATATCCTGGTTTTGATTTCCCAGGACCCATGTAAAGCCAGATGCACAAAGTGGGTTGCATGCATCTGGAGTTCCTTTGCAATGACAGGAGGCCCAGACAAGTTAATCTATTCATTTATTCTACGCTCTATCTATCTATCTATCTATCTATCTATCTATCTATCTATCTACTATTCTCTCTCTGCATATATATGTATATATATATATATATATACTCAAATAAATAAATAAAATACTTAAAAATAGTTGAGTAAAAAAGTCAGGAAGATGGCTCAGAAGTTAAAGCCACTTGCTTGCAAAACCAACCAGCCAAGGTTTGATCTTTTTTTTTTTTTTCAAGGTAGGGTCTCGCTCTAGTCCAGGCTGACCTGGAATTCACTATGTAGTCTTAGGCTGGCCTTGAACTCACAGCAGTCCTCCTACCTCTGCCTCCCAAGTTCTGGGATTAAAGGTGTGCACCATCATGCTTGGCTTAAGGTTTGATCTCTTATTAAAGCCAGATGTACAAAGTGGCACATGTGTCTGGAGATCATTTGTAGCAGTAAGAGATTCCAGCTCTCTCTCTCTCTCTCTCTCTCTCTCTCTCTCTCTCTCTCTCTCTCTCTCTCTCTCTCTAATAAATAAAAAATATTTTGTCTTTTTATCAATAATTATTTACCATAAGTTGTAGTATGAACCATCCCCTGGTCCCCTTTTCCCTGTGGCCCCCTCTTCAATTGTGTTATTGGTGTTCAGTGTGGGGTAATTAGGGTCTCTGTCTCTGGAGGGAGCTGTGTGCCAGGGTGTTTCTACCCACCTTGTAACTCTTGGAATTTTCCTGCCTCCTCTTCTACAACAGTCCCTGAGCCTTGGCAGATGTGTTGTCAGTTGGTGGTGACTTCTCTGTATCTCTATTATGATGTGTTTGCTGCTATATCCTGGATGTAGGTGTCAGGCGAGCAGAGGTCTAGCATTGGTAGCAGGACTCGTTTTTCTGCTTCTCCCACAGTTTCCTCTGAATCTAGCTAAATGTTGTAGAGCCAGCACTCGGCTGTCTTTTCTTGTGTAGATGGATCTTAGATCTCCCTAGCATTCTCTGCCATCGTAATACAAAACCTATTCTCTGACCAAGGGTGAGAGCAGCTTGGATTAAAGGAGATGCACATAGGAACTCCAGAGACATTTTGATGAGGCTACCCACTCACCTTTACAGGGAACACTGGGGGGTTTCCCTCTGGGTATTGGGATTTTCCTGATCACATGCTGCTGACTTGGGTTCGTTTTCTTAAAAGAGTAAAAAAGTTGAGTAAAATCTAGACTAAAGAAATCATCTTTTACCATGTGACTCTCTCTATGGCAAACCATCATTTTTAAAAATTTTTTCTCAAGAACATCTGAGCTAGTTTCCTAATTTGTATTATTATCTGTCTCAAAAATTTCCATTGACAATTTTATGACAAAAGTCTTTGAATGGCAAATTAGGTATAAAAGGGCAGTTTCCATGGCAATTCCTCTTCATTAAGTGTCTCTCTGCTGCCATTTCCATAGCAGTTTCTTTGTTGAGCTCCTGAGAGTGAAAGGAAGTAGAAAACTCCCCCAAGGACATAGTGTGGCACTGGCCAGCCCAGGATTAGCCCCACAGGGCTATCAGGTGGGCCCAGGTCTTATCCTTTGTAATTTTGTGTTTGGATCGTTACCAGAGAGACCCACATAGCATAAGAAAATGAATGTGTAGGTCACAAGTTATAAACTAGGAGCCACTCATATATTGTATGTTTAAGTTATAAAAAACCAACTTGTCATATTATAGGGACCACTGGTTTCATGGTTCACCTTTCAAAATCCTTAATTTAGAACTCTAGAGAGCATATAGAACATGTAGTATACATTTTTGCGTTGGGGCAGGAAACCCCAGGAAATTCTCAGTGATCCTATTAACAGATATGAGCTTATATTTCCTGAAGTAGGAAATATAGCTTTAGACCATTAGCAACTCAGCTACCTTATTATTTCCAGTTATTGACTTTATAGAACATTCCGTTGACTCAAGTCATCATAATTTTGACTTTTGAGAATTGCAAACATTTTAAGAAAATGGTTATCTTTTCCTTTTCAACTAACTGAAAGTGTATTTTAACAAGTGAGTTTTAAAAATCTACTGATGTTATTTTCTTATTTTTTAACTCCTTTTAGCTATCATTACAGTGAAAATAAACTAATAGATTCCCAAATATTGCACCCTGTGCCAGTCAGAATATGACTGATGGTTCTATCTCCATGATCCACAGGCTTTATGTGCTGTGACATCTTGGGTTGGACAAGCTGTCCAGTGCACCTATTGGCCATGCTGTTAGCACACTCTCAAATAAAACCATCCATGTTGCTGGATACTGCAGTTGAGAATCTTAACTTTTAAAATAGGGAGGCTTTGTTTTCATTCACAGAATATGTCCAGAAAATTTAGTTGGAGATTTCCCTCTGTGACCCTCTCTCTGGGATGCATCCTGATGTAGCTGCCACCACCTGGAAATTTACTGGACACCGTGGCAGATGGAAAATAAAGGTGTGCAGTTTATACACCAGCCCTTAAACCTGCTGCCCAGAAGTAACATGGCATTTCCATTCTTACTTGGCTCAAACAATTCCCCTGGTTATGCCTTAATGCAATGGCAGCTGAAAGACAGGCAGCCAGCTGGGCTGAGGATTTAACATATTAACAAAACTATTTGATTATAGAATCTGTTTTGGAGTAGAAATTCTACTCAGGCAAATTTTCTCAATGAATGTAACCGGTACACTGAAAGTGTAAAATCCTCTCATCTATGGCTTTGTGGCTCGTACCTATAGACCTACAGGGTGGTAATACTGGGTTGCTGTATTTTTTTATTGATCTTTCACTCTATGTAAATAACTTACCTGTTTCAGTTAACCATTTGCACTCTGTGTAATCAACAGTAGAATATCAATATTTGTGGTTATGTTTATTTAAGTAATATGTGTAAGAAATATGAACATCAAATAAAGCATCATAAAAATTGAGGCAGAAATCTGTTCTATATTTAATAGAATAACTTCATACAGGCTGCCTGCAAGTGTAGGAGTTACTTCTCCGAGCCCTCTTTAACTAAAGTTCCCTTCCTGCTCTTATTTTGAGCCATACCTCTCCTGGTTTCTTTGGATAAATTACTCTAGTCATAGTTCTACCACCCACTATTAAAAAGTGAAGCTCAGGGCTGGAGAAATGGCTCAGTGGTTAAAGGTGCTTGTTTGCAAAGTCTGATAGCCTAAATTTAATTCCCCAGTATCCACATAAAGACAGATACACAAAGTGGAGCATGCATCTGGATTTCATTTGTGGTGACAGGGGGGGCCTGGATCCCCCATGCTTTCTCTCTCTCTCTCTCTCTCTCTCTCTCTCTCTCTCTCTCTCGTCAAGTAAATATATTTTTAAAAAGTGAATCTCTAATAATTTTATAAGGTTTCTTCATAGGCAGTGGTGCAAAATCAAAGTCTAATTGTGTTTTCAGAATATTTCAAGGTTGTGTAGACTGAGTGGTAGGGTGGAAAACTGTGTTAATAACCTTTTCATTGCTGGAAAAAATGCCTGACAAAATTTAGTTTAAAGGAAGGGTTGATTTCAAATTATAGCTCAAGATTACAGTCCATCATAAGGTGGAAGGCATGGTGGGAGCAGATTGAAGCAGCTGGTCACTCTCAGTAGAAAGCGAGGTGTTGAAAGTGATAACTACTGGTGGGTACTCACCTACATCCCTCCTTTCTATACAGTTCTCCAACACATGTAATGTTGCCACCCATAGAAAAAATGGTCTTCCATACTTAATTAACCTCATTGAGACTCCCTCTCACTCATGCACAGAGGCTAACATAATCTGTGTAATCCTTCCCAGGTTCTAGGACTGGTCAACTAGACCATCAATATAAACTATCACAACTAATTTCCCTAAGGGATCACTGTGTAAAGTCCATGCATCTTTGTCAGTGACTCTCCCCATCAACCCAATGATGTGATGCTGTCATCATCTTACAAGTTATTCAGTTTCATAATCAGCAAAGTTCCATGGTCCTAACAGAAAAAAAAAAAGATTTTCATTAAAACTTAGCCCAAACTTGTTCAGCTCCCCCATATTTCCTCTCTAATATTTCTTAATGGATATGCTCATGAATCTTGGCTTTTGCCTAATGAGTAATTTTATGGTATAGTCAAGAATTCACCAGAGTTCTCTCTGTCCATGAGGAGATAACCACTGAAAACTTGGTTAATAGCATTCTACAAAAAACTTTAAAAATAAAATGGGAATCACTTCTCCTATTTGAAAGCATAGTCTTCTGCCTTGAGGATGAGCCAGGCTAACACAACATCCTGCACTGTTTTTTGCACAACAGGATTGTTTCTAGGGGTTAGCTATTAAAAATAACACTGCTATGACACTCCTGTGTACATAGTCCAAGCCTATTTTCTTAAGATAAACTTGCAGAAGAGAAGATATGTAATTTTAAGCTTTTCATACATAATCCTAAATTATCGTATAAAAAGTTTACTAAAGTATACTGTTAAGCAACAGTACTTATTTCATGGCAAATTATACCTTCCAAGAACTTTACTGATTTAAAAGCATAAAAATGTTTGTTTTGACTTTCCTTTCTTTGGTTAGTCAAACATTTAAACTTTTTTCTTTGTCACTGATATTTCTTTTCAGTGTGAGTTGCCAACTCCCAGCCCTGAGCTTATTTTTGTCCTTGGAGGACATTTTGCCCAAAGCCCTTAATGTACCATTCTGGTCACACTAGTTACTTTCTTGCCAAGATATCATTTTTGCCTTGTATTGAAGTTGATTAATATTGAGAAAACCACAGCGAAGCTTCTGAGTCTATTTCCTTTTGTCTCCCAATTTTAAATATTGCTTGAGGTCTGGGGAGACGGTTTAGTGGTTAAAGGTGCTTGCCTACAAAGCCTGCTGGTCCAAGTTGGATTCCTCAGTACCCACATAAAGCCACATGCACAAAGTGGTGCATGCATGTGGATTTTGTTTTCAATACCAAGAGGCCTAGTAGTTCTCTCTCTCTCTCTCTCTCTCTCTCTCTCTCTCTCTCTCTCTCTCTCTCTCTCTCTCTCTCTTTCTCTCTCTCTCTCTGTCATCACTTTCTACTTCCTCACTTTCTACTGAGAGTGACCAGCTGCTTCTATCTGCTCCCACCATGCCTTCCTCCTCGTGATGGACTGTAACCTTGAACTATAAGTTGAAATCAACCCTTCCCTTAAACAGACTTTGGTCAGGAATTTTGTCTCTGAGAGAAAGCTACAGGGCAAAGATAAAGAGAGAGACTGACATTTGAAACAAAGCATCTTAGTTTTAAATGCAAGCTCAAAAACTTATGCTCGCCACAGGACCTTGAACAAATCATTCTGTCAATATTTAAAATGATGATATAGAACTCCAGAAAGTTGCTAAAGTAAACCAAGTTCATCTTTCTTTGTGTGAAGCCTTTGTGCTCTGTGAAGGTAAGGATTCTAGTGAAATAAATAAATCCTACAGCAGGTAATTTTAAAGGAGCAATGCTTTATACTTGGTGTCTCAGATATTACCAATAAGACAGTCTTGAGCGTATGCGTAAGGTCAATTCATGCATATAATTATAATATCTGACTATCTGCAAAGAGATTCTAAATTATAGAGGCCACATAGAAGCACATATAGAAATGTCAGTGTAAGCAATTTAGAAAGACTACAAGACAAACACTCAAATAAACAACAACAAAAGAAAAAACACAGGATTCTAAAAATTAACATTACAGAAATGAGAAAATACATTTGACTTATTTTATGAAATAAATCATCACATTTTCTGCAGTATATACATATATCATTCTAAAAGGTCTACCAATAGATTGATCTATTGGTGTATCACTCAGTTGCTATGTGTAGATATGTAAGGTTTTGGACCACACACGAGACCACTCTGAAAGGAAGGGAAAACTTAATTCAGAGAAAGAACATGTGCTGTGGAGAAAGCCAGCTGGGATGGGCTGCCTTTGGAATTATAAGGGGAAGTGAAACTAAAGTCCCAGGTGGGGGGCCCAGGTGGACAGGATGCAGGAAGGGACACAGTGGGGGGGTTTACAAGGTAGGCTTGATCTCTAACCCCTGTTGGGGTCTGGTTTGGACGGTGACACTTCTCTTGAAGTTCCCCTCAGGTGACACTGAGGCTTTGCAGGTCGGACTCCATCTTGGTACCTGAATTCTGACCTAATAAAATATAGATATAAATATAAATACAGACATATATTATTAAGTCTACTTTCAGGCTGGAGGTGGTAATTAAGTCAGGCATCCATTTTTGCCTCTCAAGTAGAATGTATAACATTTAACTTTAAAACCAATTCTACATGTCACTACCACACTCATCAATTGAATGTGCTAACTAAAAAGAACAAGAAAGAATTTCTGTTTAGTTTTAGTGGAATATGCAAATTGCTTGAAGGATGATGAAGTCATGACGGTCATCAATATCATTCATCTCCCATGGATTTTAAATCTTTGCTGAGGAAGCATGTAGCAGTAAGAGGAAATTATTGGCTATTTAGATAATTGGAGTCAAATTTAATGGATTCTGCTATTAACCAAAATTGAAAGATTTCCTAAGTTGTTTCTCTGAGATGAACAAAAGCATAAATCACATATATGTTAATGAGGCTTAGGTAGCTCAAGTGAATGAGTGTTCTCTATAGCTACTATTTCCTGGTTTTATTCCAGTCTTTCAGAGAGAATTGCAAACAAATAGGACATTTTTATCCTGCAGTAGTTTAAAGCACATTAAAGTATGAAAGGAAAAACAGTACATATAAATAAGCAAAACATCTCAAACAATCTCTGACCTCAAAAGAGGACGGAGCCCATTGCCTAGACTTACTGTCAAGTCGTATCTCACAAGGAATAAGGGAGTTAGATTTTAGTTAATTGCAAAGACAGACTGTGGTAGTTTGAATAATGTCCTCGAATAGATTTAAAAGTTTATTATAATTGTAAATTGTCTCTAGCCAGTTCTTGCTAGAGGAGGTGTGTCACCTTGGCCAGATCCTAGGGTTCTTAGCCCTAAGGTGTTTCTGGGGTGGGTCTGGAATTCTAGCTATCCATATGCAAAAAGCAGTCTGAGCTCAAGCCTGGAGTTCCTCTTGTTTGCTAGTTTGGAGTGTGCTTGCTTGCTTGCTTCTGGAGGTGCTGTTTCTCTCTCTGTTGCTTCTGTAAAAGGAAGCCAGCCTTTTTCCTTAACTTCCCCTGGATCTGTTAGTTCAATAATAAATACTTTCCTCCCCAAAAGTGTGCCTTGTTTGGAGATTCATCTCAGCAAAGTGTGGCTGACAAAGACAGAGACCCTTGGACCAATGTTGTGGCACCCACCATACCAATACTTTCAAGAATGATTCTCAAACAGGAAGAGGCAGAAATGAGATGGAAGAATTAAATGATAAGTATTCCCTAAGGGAAGAGGAAGTACTTGGTTTTAAGGGTGAAACAGCATTTTCTTAGTTTAGTTCTAAACTACAGAATCCAAACTGCATTTCACATCTATGAGTCATGTATGCAAGGTAAATGATGCTCAAATTGTGCTCAGTGGTTTTTTTCATTTTTTTATTTTTATTTTTTGACTGTTTGGTGGGATGGTTGCTTTGGCTTAGTTTTGGAAATAGGGTCCTCCTATGTACTGGTCTGTACTGGAACTTATGACTGTCCTGCCTCAGTCTCTGAACCCTCCTGACAGCTTTGTATTGCCAAGTCCAAGCTCAGTGTTTTCTGAAGTGAACAAAGATGCCTGTCATTCAAATGTACAAATGGAGAGGCTACGCATGTAGAGAAAGGAATGGGAAAAATGAAGGAACTTGAGATACTATCTTATAACATTATGCTAATTATATGTAGCTGGAGAGCCATAGATAGAGGATTAAAAAGAACCAAGGGAATCTGAATGAAATTACCTTCAAGCTGTGGGTAAGACACAGTGCATTTTTGCTTGATCTCATATCAAAAGATGTTAAGCTGTGAATCAGAATAGGTAGGGCTGAAGGAATTTAGCATTTGTAAATAATTTTCAGAGTAGAAATCCTTTCTTAGTACCAAAAAGAAGACTATGCCATATATGTTTTACATTAAGATTTTTTTCCACTAAATTAAAGGAAGGAAATATACAGGTTTTTTTTTTTTTTTTTTTTTTTTTTACTATAGCACTAAGATTTGCTTCAATGAAGCATATCCGATTTCATCAAGACCCATTCTGAAATTGACTATTGCCACTGACAAGCTCATTCAGGCTCTGACAGGGGTGTCTGTGCCTGAACATCATAGGTAGAACATGAACTCCACATTCTTCAGTGACACAAAGATGAAGGAGGAAGTAGAGAATGCAGGAATTGGGAGCTAATAGATTTAGCCATCATTGCCATTTGAGGAATGAGCAAGCAAGACAGAAGGAAAATGTGGAATTTGTTTTCAGTTTATCTCTGATGCTTAAATTCCAAACATTGAAATACATAGCAAAGAAATAAAAATATACTTTGTTCTATGTGGCTAATCTAACTTCCTCAATTAATAATATGTTCCATTCTTTTATCATTTCTCATTCTACTCCACTTTCCATTTCATCTGGACGATTATTATTGCTGTAAACTGAGAATTTAAAAGATTTTGGGCATATACAAAGCTAGCTATTAACATACAGATATAACATCTAATATTTCCTTATTTGTGGGTAATATTAATAGATTTGATAGTGACTGAAATACAACAGAAAATTCCTTTGGTTGTCTTGCCTATGTTTCATCCCAACAAAACTTTTTTGGGGACCAGATTTTAAGACCTCCGCTCTTCTCCTAACTGTCCATGTGACCTTAACTGCTATGTCGCTTGCTTTTCAAATTTAGAATAAAAAAAAAACCTCTCTATGAGATTCTCCCTAAAGCAGGTGTTTATCCCTTTGCAGTTTACACTCCTCTTTATCTAAAATGGCCTTCTGCTTGGCCAGTGCCCATCCAGAGTCATCAGTACTCCTCGAGATTCAGCTCAAGGTGACCTCCAGACACAGCTTCGGCACTGAAGATACAGAACTTAGCAAAACTGACTCTAAGTATTTTTGGTGGGTGATGCAACACAAAAAGATAAGTAATTGGAGTATACACTAGTGAGTGTTATGCTAATGAATTATAAGGAAAAAAGCAAGAGAGAGAGAGAGAGAGAGAGAAAGAGTAAGAGGTGAAGGGCTACTGTTGAGACGGGAAGGCTAGAGGGATTGTCAGAAGGAAGCTCAGTGTGGAAGGCACGTTTGGAATCAAAGCCTGCAAAGATGGCCATGTAGAGGAATTCAATTAAAAGGCTGTATGGTTTGGTCCACTTGCTAAGATAAGGCTCTGATATCTAGAGCCCAATATAAAAGTAGTAGACTCTTACTCAGAGGGGTGCAGGTGTAAAAATGGCCAGCAAATTGTAAAGGGTCTTTTGAGCCATTATGTGACATTGACCTTTTATTCTGGGGGGTTAAAAACATCTCGTAGGATCTCACTTAGAAGTTTACCAAATCCCTTTACCTATATGAGAAGAGGGCAATAGCAGGAAGACCAGTGAGATGATGGTCGTAATCCAGATTGCCTATGATGGTAATGTGTGGACCATCCTGTTGGCAGTGAGGTCACCTAACATGGTTTGTGGTTCTATGTTGAAGGCATAGTTGGCAGGACTTGTAATGATGAGTGAGAGATGGAAGGGAAGCTAGGATGATACAAAAGGTTTGCTGAGTCTTGTGGGGGATGTAAGGGCTAGTGTTACAGTGGTTATTCATCTGTAAGTATCTACTACTTCTGTCTCGGCCTACCTTGGTATTTCCTTCAAACTGCTCTCTGTCTTCCCCCCCCCCCCCCAGTTATCCAGGGTATGAAGTCTCAGCAGGGAAGTGTACAGAGAGAGGGGAAAGCTTCATCCTAGTCTTTGGTGTCACAGGACATTCTGTGACCCTTCAGGTTTGGACTGAAACTGCATGCCAGTTAACATTGGAAAAGATCATGATGATTACTTTGTCTTTATAAATAGTGGCACTTAGCTCACACAAGCTACATGACTCACCTACAGAACAGGAAGAGAATAAATACTATGGCTTTTTTTTTTTCAAAAGGAAGGAATAAAGACAGGGCTATGAGAAGAGCAATTATGAGAGTAAATGACATACTTTTAAATCCCCAAAAAGGAAAACAAATAACAGAGTCAAAAAAAAAGCTACAAACATATCCTGAAGAGAGAACTAAATGGTAACAGAGACAGTATTTTTGACATGATGGCAAAATAGACAGTCATTTTACAAAGCTTTTAACAGCTTTTCAATTCAGTGACTCTCCAAATTTGTCAATATTAAAATGGGGCACTTACACTACTTTGTATAAATGGCCTGTAAAAACCAATAAAATATTTTTAAACTCAAATAATTCAGTATGCATTTATTTTGTAAATTCATAGTTATGTACAATTGACTTTTAAACAAATGAACTTGGAGCAAAAAAATGAACAGACAAAAAAAAATAAAAAAGCATTTCTCCTGTGTAGATGTTTATTCCATTGAAAGTTATTTAGTTTATTTTTTTCCATTTTCTAAAGTTAAATGATAGCACCAACTTGTACAAAAGCATTCTGATGATAAACTGGCAAGTCTTATGTGTGTATCCATGTTCATGTATGTGAGTTTGGGTACACGCCATGGTGCCAGTGTGGAGGTCAGAGGACAGCTTCAGTTGGTGATACTGAGGTGGGAGACAAGGCACTGAGTATGCTGGTGAACAAGCTTTGAGTTCTCCTGTCTCCAACCTCCCACCTGCCAGGAAGGCTGGAATGACAGAAGCAGTGCTACTGTATCTGGTTTTTTGTAGGTACGGGGGATCTGAACTCAGGTCCTCACATTTATCTAGCACTTTATCTAATGAACCATCTCTACAGCCCCATATGATGTAACTTTATTGTTTACGAACTTGAATTTTTCTGCACATTTTATATTAACGAACTCATGGATAACAGTAAAAATAGAGGGTTAGGAACACATGTTTTCCTCTAATGACATTTATAAATAAAAATATGACATCAGGGGCTGGAGAGATGGCTCAGCGGTTAAGGCACTTGCCTCTAGTGCCTAAGGCCCTGGGTTCAATTCCCCAGGACCCACATAAGCCAGACCCACAAGGTGGTGGCCCTGGTGCTCTCTCTCTCTCTCTCTTTCTCTGCTTGAAAATGAATAAATAAAATATTTTAAAAAAAAATATGACATCAGGTCTGCAGGGAACACCCCCCCCTTTGAGTGGGAGGTGTCTAGTTAGAACTACAACCTAGGTGCTAAAACTGATTGGTCAAATATGAACCAATCAGCTGTCTCTCTGACTCACCTGGGAAGAACTTAGATTCTCTTTCCTAGAGGAAGTGAGCCCTTTTCTTCTTCCATGTGGCAATGGAGTAGAGGGGACTGCTGACCCAGGCCTCAGTGAGGTAAGGCCTACCCCCCACCCCAGCTAACGGCTGGGGTGGAGGGTAGGCTCCAGACTTTTTCTCTCATGAACCTCTCCTCATAAAGGGAGCTTTCTGTTATCTTTTCTTTGGCTGCTTATTTAGCTAAATAATATAAGTTCTGTTGAACTCTCTAACACGTGTTCTCCCCACACTGGTTGCTGGAGAACTCTGTAACTTCCCACATGGTGACTGGCAAATTCCCCATCCAACTCCCCCTTTCCTAATTTACTAAATTAGAATAAATGTGTAATTAAAATTTAATTCTGTCCCTGTGTTGCTTACGAATATTATATTATTACCCGTATCAAAAAGACTTTAAAATCTTAAACATGTATGTCTTACTACAACATTTAGAATAATGAAAAAAATAGTTTTCAGTTCTTGCAGAAGAAAAAAGAATGAACATATTTGACCTGGTTTGTTAACCTAATGGTTTGGATGTAATGATCAAATGGCATAAAGCCTTTGAAAACTACTAGATACACTGTTGTCAATGCTGCTAATATGACCATTCTGGAACCATGATCAACTTTTTTCCCTAAGGGAAAAAGAGTATATACTAGACTCAGTCAAAGAAGGAGATGGGTGCTTCTACGGTCTTTAAATAAAATCTGTGTCTCCGTGCTTGACATTCTGAAGAAGTAGGCCACACACATCCTGTGTGCTAGAATAGAAATATGTTTCTCACTGATTCCTCAAATCATTTCACTACAGTAGCTATTCTTCTATTTAACAATACAGAAAAGAGTTTCAATGGCATGCTGCTCTCTAAAACCCTAGGCCAGTACTCAGCACTGGAGGCTGGGGAGGGGAAGTTTGCTTGGGAAAAGAAAGAGTGCCTGGGCCTCAGGCTGACACCTGTGAATTCACCCATTGTAATTCAGTTACACTTTATTGGCTTCCTAGGACACAATCCATGGGGAAAACTCGAGAGTTCCTATATGCTAGCACTATCTTCCCTAAACACTGGAAACCAATTAAAAACTTTCAGTTTCCAAAATAGCACTGTAAATGAAGGCTATCAAGGGACAGCTGTAATTTTCTTCTTTCTCATCATGTGAATACACATACATTTTCAGAGTGACATATTTAACCATCTCCAAGTCAAATCACCATCCTCCAAAAATAAAGACCACATGGCTGGATGCCAGAAATCATCCTGGAAGAGACTCTTATCTGTTCCTCGCCAGTTCAGGACTCCTTTGGGTTTCAAATGAACACCAAAAGTTGTTTGTTTTGTTGTAAAAAGATACTGTGATCTCTACTCTATGTCTAAATCTCTAAGTAATGGATCACTATATGATCCATTTATTTAGCGAACAGCATTTATCTTAAAGATGGCCAGTTAAGCTATCTTCTATTACACAGCACTTTTTTTTCCCTGACCCTGTGGGGACCTAGAAAAGCAGTAGAAGCACAGGTTTTACTTTTAGATGCTTCAAGATTAGTTAGAAGAATAGAATGGGGGAAAATGAAAAAAAAATTCAATATAAATATCATAACAAAAGTATTGTCAAAATTACAGAAATACAGCTGGGCCTGGTAGCTCATGCCTATAATTCCAGCATTCAGGAGGCTGAGGTAAGAGGAGTACCATGATTTTTGAGGCCAGCCTGAGGCTAGAAAGAATGTTCCAGATAAGCTTGGGCTGCAGTGAGGCCCTGCCTCAAATCAAATGAGCAAACAAAATTCTAGAAATGCCATAAGGTGTCCATGTTGTGAAATCAGAATCTCCTGGAACAGTCTTTGAACTTTTACCTTTTCAGGTTCCCAAGAAGATTTAGAGAGAGAATCAGAATTCAACATCCCAGTATATAGATCCTTTAAGAAGCGCATCAGGGCTGGAGAGATGGCTCAGTGGTTAAGGCACTTGCCTCCAGTGCCTAAGGCCCTGGGTTCAATTCCTCAGACCCACATAAGCCAGACCCACAAGGTGGTGGCCCTGGTGCACGCGCTCTCTCTCTCTCATCTCTCTGCTTGAAAATAAATAAATAAAACATTTTTTTTTAAATTAAAAAAAAGAAACACATCAGTGGCCTGTCACACAAATGCCACCCATCAGCTTTTCCCTTGGCTTCTTGACCCCAGTCTGCCATGACTCACTCCGTCCATCTCCATTCCTAGCTCTTCATTCTCCTTGATACCTAACTCATGTCAATTATTTAATTAAGGCCTCCAAATCCTTTCTTACTCCTCAAAAACAGATGCTTCCACCCTACATTTTCCAAGTCCCTTCCTCACTGAGAGCACCCCACCCCTACCCCTCCCCTCTGTCTACATCCCCATTTCTAACCCCTTAAATCTCTTCATTCATTTTTGGTCTAAACCAAAGTTATTTCTTTTCCACCCCATCATGCCTTAACTGTAGTTAGGTAAGAAGTGGGGATGAGAACTATGTGTGTGCAGGCCACATGCCCACTGTTTCCTGAGCCCTGGAGACTCTACTTAAGGAATCTGTCCTGACTCCTTTCTTGATCTGCACCTTTTTCAGGTGACACTGAGTTGCTAATACTCCCTTGTTCTGGAGGAAGCACATATCTGACTCAATGCTGTGCTATTTTTTAAGCTTATTACATATGAGTTCTTTTCTTCAGTTGACGATCTAAACTTCCAAGACCTTCTAAACTTTTAGAAAATCTGAATCATGCTCTTATTTTAATTTCCCTTTCATTGTATTCATCATTTATGAAGCTATGACATAGAACACTGTAGAGTTTTTCAGACTCAGATAAGAAGGAATTCCAAAAATGACTCTAACTTAACTCCTTATTAATAATAAAAATAACCATTGAAGGATATCTACATATATTTGCACAGCGTTCATAAACATTTCAAAGTAAATATTCTTCAGGATCTGTAATGTTCAGTTTCTTTCAGTAATCTTTTCTTGTATCTGTCAAGCTAGTATGATATTCCTAGTAGTAATATCCTTTGCTCTAATTTAGGACTAAAACATTTCTTCAGTTATAAAAAAATGCCACTTCATATTTTATCTTCCTAGTATATTCTTTCTATGTAAACTTGCACTCAAACATAAACATATTATCCTATAAATAACAATTGAATATTTAGAGAGCTTTCCCCTCCACTTTATCATAATTTTTGAAGGAGAAACTGTTCTTCAGACTAGATTCTATTTTTCCCTCCAAACAGCAATGATGCTTTATGCATCTTTCCTTTGTTTAGTAGATGAGAAGAAATTTTGCCACATTAATGTAAGCAATTAAGCAAGCATTTGTGTAGGTTTTCCTACATAGCGGACTCTTCACATTTAACCCTCTGCTGCATTCCTGTCTTGGACTCAGAAGAAATGAGTAGCGCAAAGTAAATTGTCTCAGTGATCAGAAGTCATTTCCCAAACAATCCATCTGAATATCATTTGTGAGGGAATCTATAAAAAAAAAAAAAACCGACAACTCCACCACATGCTTCAAGTACAGGGATGTAAATTATGCATGCAATTTCCCTACAACTTGTCAGTCACCCTTTTATCCCAGAGGATTTCAAGTGGGGAAGAAGGAGTGCAGAGCCATTAAGCAGTTTGCTTTCTCTCATGACAAATAATGTAGTGAGGGAATCCTGCCTTGGGTTCCTTAAAAGCCTCTCACAGATTTCATATTAAAATCCTCCTTTAAAAACGATACAAAATTATCGAGGCTGTGGAATACAATGGCAAGGTCAGTATTAGATGTTGGACTTGAGGCTTTGTTTCCTTTTATTCTCCCGGTAACTGACTGTTAGTCTTTGAAATAAATAGGTTGACAAGTAATCTGCATAATTCACAAATGGAAAGACTGGGAAGGGGATTGGTTGGGAGGTAATTGAAACCTGAAAGAACTGCTGTTTACTGACTTGAGAAATGTTTAGATTAACATTTCATCTTTTATATTTTTCTAAAAAGAAAAAAAATATCTAAATCCAGAGAGAGAGGATGGCTTGCCCTATCTTGTGAGAACCGTTTTTGCTCATCTCAGCTCCAGTTCAGTGACTGGCTTACATTAAATTAATAGTTCCACAAGTACTGGGTGGACATATTTACTCTATAAAAATCAGCAAATGCTACAAGTCAGTTTGTTTGTTTGTTTGTTTTTCATCGAGCCACTTGTCAAGTATTAAGCAGCACACCGTTGCCAGAACAGGCTTTTTCCCCACCCTCAATTTTTCATCACTTTTCCAGGACTGTTTGTGTTCTGAATTATAATTACAGAGTCATTTAATTAAGGTTTGATTTCTTCATAGCCTCATTCCCATTTTCTGTCCCAGAGGGTGGCAGCATGGTACAGTAAAAAGAACCTGGGGCTCTATATTCAAAGGTGTCATTAATCTTTTCCTGTCCCTTTGGCTTTTTGAGACCTTGGGAAAATCACTCTAGCTGTCTGTGCCAAAGGTTGTTTCTTTCTGAAATGGGATAGTGTGTCACCACATGGATACATTGGGCTGGTGTGTGCAAAGCACATAGACCTGCCTGCTCTAGACAGTTTGATTAAATGGGAGCCTATCCTTCCTCCTCTCATGGAGTGATGCCCTTCAATATGGAGAAGTCCTCAAGCATTCTATGTCTTAATTTCCTATAGCCCAAATCTGTAAGCTCCATGAAATCTTGATTAAGTTCAATGTCTTGAGAAGTTCATTGGTGGCAAATTAATCATCCAAGAAGAGATCTCCTGAATCTTTAGAACTCAGTCAGGACTCTCATTATCATTTCCCTGGCTTTTAAGTAGAATAACTATTCTTTTATCTTTTCCCAATTTTCTAGCCTTTCTCTTTTTCTAATACTTTGCCTTTCCCTTTTCCTTCTCTCAATCCAATTGAATTAGATTTGATTTTATTAAATTTCTCTGGTGTCTTGAGTAAAGTAAATTACTTGCCCAAAATTTGTATCCTCTATATGAGCACATCTACTTGAATGGTGCAACTTTTATGCTGAAAGGCATTTTTAATGCAAATGATGGATGAACTCTGCAGATGTGAGCAGATCAGATGACCCACAGAAAGTGACCAGGCATAGAAAAAAAATGTTACTATCTTATGGGTGAATACTACATAGTAGGTCAAGAAGAAAAGTCCTATTTTTGGAGACTATTTCCTGAGTGCTATCAATTTCATCATTACATTTACTTTTCACAATATACCTGTGATCTTATAATACAATAATCTTTATTTTAAAGATAAGAAAGTCAAAATCTGGAGCATTAAGTTATCTTGCCCAAAGTCAGTCTGTAGAGCTACATTTCAAAGAGTCTGTCCTTGCTCTCTTTGCCAATGCTAGGTAATTGAGCTTTAGAATAAATATGCCTGGTTCATTCAGTACCTTTAAGTAGACACGTTTTAGGACATAGTTTTCTAGAAATTATTATTATTATTATTATTATTATTATTATTATTTGAGGTAGAGTCTCACTCTCACCCAGACTGACATGGAATTCACTCTGTCTTTCCAGGCTGGTCTTTAACTCATGGTAATCCTCCTATCTCTGTCTCCTGATTGCTGGGATTATAAACATGCACCACACGCCAGCAAAATTATTTTGAATTCATATTTTTAACAATTTTTGTAAAAAAACTTCTTTATTTGCAAGCAGAGAGAGACAGACAGAGAGATTGGGTGCAGCAGGACCTCTAGCCACGTTGTGCAACTGGCCCTACATGGGTCCTGGGAAGTCAAACTTGGGTCCTTAAGTTTTGCAAGCAAGCACCTTAACTGCTGAGCCATCTCTCCAGCCCTAAAGAAATTGTTTTGCTTTAAAAAGTTGTCCAATCCATCTGTGGTGGTTTGAATATAAAACATATCCAAAAGCCTATGTGCTTGTGATTGAGCCTAAAACTTTATCCCTAGCTGGTGGAGCCTTTGGGAGGCAGAGCCTTGATGGAGGAGGTGTGTCATTGCTATAGGAAGAGTTTGGTCATTATATCCCAGCTTACTTTCACTACTTCCTCCATGCTGTTGTGGAGATGTGACTCCCTTCCCTCAGTTCCTGTCATGCTTTTCTTGCCATGATGAAGCTTCACCTCAAAACTGTAATCTAGGGCTGAAGAGATGGCTTAGCGATTAAGGCATTTGCCTGCAATGCAGAAGGACCAGAGTTTGATTTCCCAGTGCCCATATACAGCCAGATGCACAAGAGGGCACATGTGTCTGGAGTTCATTTGCAGTGACTTGGAGGCCCTGGTGCTTCCATATTTTCTCTCTGTCTACCTCTCTCTCTCTCTCTCTCTCTCTCTCTCTCTCTCTCTCATTCTCTCTCTCTCGCTCTCTCTCTCAAATAAATAAATAAAATATTTTTAAAAAGCTGTAATCCAGAATAAACTCTTTCTTTCCATAAACTGCTTCTGGTCTACTGCTTTGTCCCAGAAACAAGAAGTACCCCCAACTTAGGTAACACATACTAATCTATACTGTATCCTATTAAATTGTGCTGATGTGTTTTTTTTTTTTTTTTCATGAAGTGAGACAAGAGCAGGAAAGACTATAAGTGCCAGTGAGTGGTTTACAGGGCAGAGAAGAGGAAAATGGGAGGTATAGACAAAACATTTCACTCATCAAATTTTGTCTCTGCTTAGATCTGGAAAAGTCTCTCTTCTTTTTTTAAATATATATTTATTGTCCACAATGAGTTACATTATTTAGTGGGCAAACCATGCGTTGTTATCCCGACTTCCCCAATTCCCCCACTCCCCATCCCTGATCAGCTGGATATCCTCCTCCGTGGGCT
>PVHP010030501.1:0-21661 GCA_004024765.1 Zapus hudsonius | reverse complement strand
TGGTAATTAATTCCTTGGTTAGGAGTGAGGCTATGTGAATTGATCATTGTGAATAAAGCACTCATAGATACTGGTGTTAGCCAAACAGATATATGTAAATAAGCAAACCCATAGCCCAAACAAGCCTCATTCCACTGAGGGCAAAATGCTACCCCTTTCATGATGGACTCCATGATGAAAATAGTCCAGTCATCAATCAGTCAAGCTCATAGCTGGATGGCCGCTATGGGTAATTAAGGTGCCAGAAGATTTTGTATACTTGTTGGTAACTAGCTCCAAATCATTTTTTGTTCAGTAATTAGAATAGAGAACACTCCAAGGAAAAGTTGTGTCTTTAATTTTTGTTAGCTTTTTATCTGTTTTGTGTGTGTGTGAGTGTGTAATAGGTGTGGTGTGTGTATAGTGGATATGTTTGGGTGCGCACATGTGGTGCTGCCCTGTGTTCACACATGCCAAGGCCAGAGACCATGTCCATAGTTGACATAGAGGCCACTATGTAGAATACCATGGGCCACAAGCCTTTGGACAACGTAGGTATACTTTCATGGCCTGCTCCAGGTGAATCTTATCAATCATTTCCATTTAATGGAGCAATGATGCTGTGTGAACCCAGATGTATGTTCTAGTGGTCAGAGAACACTTCCTTCATGTTGGAAACCTTAGATAACATAGAAAACTAATGGTCCATTGCCTGGCATTAATCTTTATTAAGGATAGTTATAAACCAGAAATTGATCATATGTGCATGCAGAGTAATAGAAAACTTATTCCATAAAGCCAATGGTCTGCACAGTTATTGCATGCTAATGGCTCTTGATATTCTTATATTTCCAACAAACACTTTAGAAACCTTAAGATCCTCTATGTTCTATGGCTTTAGTGATACAGTGACTTGGCCATCAGTCTGAAACTATTACACAGACATCTTTTGATCTATGACCCATACAAAAACCTGGGGCCCTTTTCGAGTTATTTGATAAATGAAGACAAGAATCACACCTAAAAGGTGGTGCATGGCTTTAATACCAGCACATGAGGCAGGAGGGCCACCTCTAAGTTTGAGGCCACCTGAGATTACATAATAAATTCCAGGTCATCTTGGGCTAGAGTGAGACCCTACATAGATTTAAAAAAAAAGACAGAAAGAATCCCACTTAAGGGGCTTGAGAGATAGCTCATTCATCAAAGTGCTGCAACACAAGTGTGAGAACCAAAGTTCAGATCCCCAAGACACAATTTACAAGCTGAGTGGGCATGGGGACCACTTAAAATCCCAGTAATTGAGAGATGAGGACAGGGAATCCATAGGACAATCTGCCTAGCCAGACTAGCTGAATAGTGAGCTCTCAAATGAGAGACTCTGACTCAATAGAATCAGAAGGAGAGTGACAGAGGAAGACCCTGAACCTTTCTGATCTACTCATGGATGTGAGCTTGTACACCCAACCCACACATATGCATGAATCCACATGCAAGCATCTCTGTCTTTTACACACACACACACACACACACACACACACACACACACACAGAGAGAGAGAGAGAGAGAGAGAGAGAGAGAGAGAGAGAGAGAGAGAGAATCACCCTCAAATGAAACATATTAACATATTACTTCCAAAATCCAAGAGAAATCCTTCAAGGCCTGCATGTCTTTTGTCAGGAATAAGAAATGAAAGCAACATACAAGATTTTCATCGCATCTGAAGGGAAGAATACCTCAGCAGGCTTCAGAAAGTTGATTCTACGACATTGCCAGGAGTGGGAAGCCTCAATTTTTTTTTTGTGTGTGTGTGTGTGGGATTGATTACCCGTATGACCTCAGCATCCAATGTAAGTGCTAAATCTGCTCCCCGGCTTCACTCAGCAGCAAGCCCACAAGCAAGAAGTGTCTAGCACGCTGTTCTTTGGAAGGACAAGGCGATTATGACCCTTGTGGACTAGATTAAGTCATAAATTAGAGAGCTGTATAGCCTCCAGGTAGAATACTGTGGATGCATCTCTACCTTTTCAACTAAAGCAAGCTACATCTTAGAGCTTTGCTAAAAGGCACTGTACAAAAAATTCTTGTCAGAAACCATAGCTATGTTCCTGATTCTCTCCAGCAATCAATTGTAACAGAGTCGCTATGCAAATAAGTTTGGATCTCCCTGCACAACAGAGATACGGCTGTTCTATAACAAATTGATCCGGTCTCCACATTCATGTCTCCTTTTGTATATGTAATGGTATTTATTAGAGTAGTGATGAAATATTAGAAACTTTAATATTCATAGTTGCAAAATAACCAAGTAAAATAAATTTTATACTCATTTTGTAGAATTCTATGGAACTGTTTAGAATGTACAGGGCCATGAAAGGATTGCCTTGAGATAGTTCAAGGAGTTCTACAATACATATAACATGATCCCATTTCAGCAGATAAAAGCAGAGCATCACTACATATGCAATGGTATGAATGATTGATTAGAAAAATATCAGGAAAGATGCATATCTAACTCCCGAGGGTGGCTGTCCCTGGAAAGGACACTCACTTGAGTTGTTAGAGGAAAGAAAAATAGTTTAGGACAGGTATGAGTAGGAAGGGTGTTCATATTTTATACTGTATTCTTTTTATTTTTCAATACTGGGGATTGAAACTAAGATCATGCAAGTGATATGTCACTGACCTATATCCCCAGCTCTCTCTTTATTGTGAGACATGGTCTTCTTAAACTTCCCTGGATGACCTTGAACACATATCGCTGAATTTGCAGTCTGATTCAGTCTCCTGAGGAGCTAGGATTCCAGGCGTGCTGCACTATGTTAACTTTTACATCTGTTTTTTAAGCATTTCAAAAAATCATTATACACATTTGTATCTCTTACTTTTTGTTAGCTTTTATCTGTTGTGTGTGTGAGTGTGCAATAGGTGCAGTGTGAATTTGCATGTGTGTGCAGATGTGGCGCTGCCCTGTGTACACACATGTGGAGGCCAGAGACCATTGGATTTCCTCCAGTATCACTCATCCATGCATATTTCCTTGGGATAAAGTCTCTCACTGGAATGGCCAGGTTCCATCAGACTGGCTGACCAGGGAGCCCTAACAATTCTCTGGTCTGGGACTACAAGTTTGCATGATTATATCCAGCTTTATCCATGGGTGTTGGGGGACTCAGATCATCTCAAGCTCTCTGCAGGCTCTCTTGCTTACATGGTAAGTGCTCCTACCCACTGAGCCAACTTCCCAGCCCCACCTTTGTATCATTTAATTCCTTGATATGCTCAATGATTGTTTTAAATCTTCTAGAAAGCTTTATTGATTTTGGTTTATTATCTGGGGAAGTGGTGTCACTTGCAGTGACTTCCACATGGCCTGTCTTATATTATCTGACACCGTATGTGCTAGGGAATTAATAATGAGAACCCAACTATTGTATATTAATCTATCTATGAATTCATAACTGAGGAAATAACCCAAGCATAGGTTCAGAGATCCAGTGGACCCACTATGATATGAAGAAAACCAAAACTGTTACGTGATTTCCAAAGGCCTTAACTCTGGCTGCTGGAGATTAGTGATACTCTGTGTCTCCAGGACTTATTGTCCATTCAAAGCTAGTGAGCAGCAACTTCCTGCTAACTTTGACTACTTCTTCTTCTGAAATGCACAGTCATCCTGAGAAGTAGCCACAAGAACTCTGGAGAGGAGCTGGAGGACATTTATAGCATAAACTTTTGGCTGTGCATCTCTATTCACATATACAATAATTCCTAGAATCCTCAAATAATTCCTAGGATCCTTCCATATGCATGACCTGGCCTCTACTTTATTCAAGGTCTCTAAGTTTGAAAATCCTGAACTAAACATTATGGGACATATTTTAGAGGAATAATCAGTATAGTGATTCAAATTAGCTGTCTTTAAATCAGAAGAGATTTTAGCCACTTATGCACATCGAATAATATTACAAAAATTCTTCCATCCTATCTCTGCTGTACAAACACACTATTCATCAACTGAGAGAGCTCTGTGGCCCATACTACTTTGCCTGTGGCTATAAGTGTCATAATTCATCCTCAGCACTTCAAGATTCCATCAGTCCCACTGAACTTGAGGAGGCAAGTTTGGTTATCAAGTTCCTACTGGTACTTCTCTGCTATAGAAGCCGACTTAGAGCTCCCTTCCTAATGGATCCTTGTAAAGTCCTAGTGGAGAGAATGCTGGGCAGGCAAATATTCATGGCTTCTCCTCAATTCTAGTGTCATCAGGGTACCATTTCCAGTTTATAAGGAACTTCGGATATGTAACTAAGATGATTGTTAGAACCAGCCCTAGATACTCAAGCTAGAGCACACATCCTCTAGAATCTTCTTGGCATTCACTTCAATGAATTCAGCTTAATTAGTTTTTTACCTTTATCGAAAAACTTAAAGACTTGTTCCCATACATGATCATGTATGGTGGTTTCAACTGAAAATATACTTATTTTGTCTTATAGACAATATTCTCATTGTTTCTTTTTTCACAAATTTGCATGTCATCCTTGCACAGGGACCATGCTAATCTTCCCTCTATAATTCCAATTTTAGAATATGTGCTGCTGAAATGAGCACTGTTTCTTTTTTTGTCATGAATAATCATTTTTGTTGGCTTCATTGGTAGTCCTGGAGCCCTCCAAAACTGCATCCCAACTCTTATCTAAAATAAGTGGAATTTCAGAGATAGGATTTCTAGAGAGGATCCAGGATCATCCCACAAGGAAGGCCAATAGAGGATTCTTCTTTATTTTTATGCAAGGAAATGACAATGTGAGTTACCTACTAAAAAACCGGTACCCATGTCATGAGCCATGCATAAACCCAGTCTAGAAGATGAATGGTCTCAGAGGATCAATCACGCCAAGGTGGAGATGCTTCAAGACCCTCCGCTTTCCATGCCAGCTGATGAGCCAGCAGACCAAGGAGAGCATGTGTGACTTGCAGAGCTGCCTGGAGCTCAGGGACATTCAGCCTGTAATGACTACTTCCTCTTTCTAATTCTCATACCCATTTCACTTGTGGGCAACCCTAAACCAAATCCACACAAGAAAGAGAATTCAGGAAAACAGTTCTTGCTTAAATGAGTTGATACAGTAAGGTAAAAATTACATGTTCATAGCAAAGTAAATCTCTTATCACATATACAATAATTCCTAGAATCCTCAAATTTGAGTCACATGAAATGTGAAATTTTGGTTACTGATTTCTCAGTGTCGTATTCAGTGAGTTCTGATGGAATTCCTTTAATTCTGCCTTCATGTTTGCATACAGCAGTCGAAGAGTTTCAGAAAAATAGCACAGAGTGAAAGATTTGAGTTGTCACTGAAAATCTTTGTGAGCATAGTTTCACAGAATAATATATGACCTCAATCTTCTTTCAAATTTTCATCAATCTATATCACAATCAATTTGCATGTGAATTTCAGAAACACATTTATATGCTGACATAGCTCACTGAAGATCAAAAAAAAATCACAGATATGCAATGCATATTTTCACACCAGAGACAAGATCTCTGGTTGTCTCTTCAAGCATGGCTGACAAATTACATTCTGCTTTATTTATTCAGTTCAAACAAAATTCCAATTTGTGTCTACTATTTTCAGTTAAAATAGGCAAGATGTTAATTTTCGAGGGCTAATGTTAGGTTTCGTACTTCTGTGTAGGAAAGCCCTTTGGAAGGAGGAGTCTGTGGGGTGTCTAGTGACAGAAGCTCATCTGATATTAGGATGATAAAGGTTGAGAGGGAATTATATAAGTGATGGCAGCTGAGCGTGGTGGTGCACACCTTTAATCCAGCACTTAGGAGGCAGAGGCAGGAGGACAGATGTGAGTTTGAGGCCATCCTGGGACTACAGAGTGAGTTCCAGGTGAGGCTGGCCTAGAGTGAGATCCTTAGCGACCCCAGGTGCTGCCACTAATTATTCCTGGCTTGCTGCTAACTCAGCTATTATCCTTTGAGATGTCTTTGACATGCATAGTAAGAACATTAGGAAGACCAATAATCTCTCTCTGATGGAATGGTATCAAGAAGCAAGACAAATTCATATCCAAATCTCTTGATTTATCTTCTCAGCAATTCCTGGGAATAAGGACAAGAGGGAGGCAAAGGAGCAGCCAGCAAGAAAGTAGACCATGGAGGTTACTCTCTGCTTTTTCAAACATGTGCCTTCACAGTTTTCTCTTCTCCATGCAACGTCTTGAACAAAGTACACAGCAGAGTTTTGTTCAGTGAACACGGAGGTCACAAGATGAGACATCTCTATCATATCAACCAAGGCTCAGGGAATATTTTCTGTTTTTTTAAAAATTTATTTGCAAACAGAGAGAGAGAAAGAGAGAGAGGGAGGGAGAGGGAGAGAGAGAGAGAGAGAGAGAGAGAGAGAGAGAGAGAGAGAGAGAGAGAGAGAGAGAGAGAGAGAGAGAGAACCAGGGTCTTTAGCCACTGTGAATGAACTCCAGATGCCACCACTTTGTGCATCTGGCATTATGTGGTTCCTGGGGAATTGAACCGTGGTCACTAGTCTTTGCAAGCAAGTGCCTTAACTGCTGAGCCATTTCTCCAGCTCAAGGAATATTTGGAAGAGTTGGCAGAAGGAATGTAAAGGCCAGAGGACGGGGAGAAGTGCTTTGAAACACTGGTTTCTGGACACACGGTGGTCATTTCTTTCATGATCTCACAGTAACCATTGTCATCTGCACAATACTGCATCCAGAATGTCAGCAGGATGTCAGAGGAAGGACAAAAAAAGAAAGACATTCAACTAGAAGAACTGTTCAGAAAAAAGGAAGGTTATGCAAGGCATATGGGGAAGGGGGAAGAGAAAAAATGGAAGGTTATTATGATCAAAAAATGTTTTGTGAAAATTGTCAAAAATAAATAATAATTCCTTTGAGAAGAAGAAACATGGAGATGATTTGCACATGTTGAACAGCGACCATTTCTCTCTAGGACTTCACATTCTTGAGTAGCTTCAGGTCTGAACTTCTAATGCATTGAGAGGAAGAGACATAAACGATGCTCTAACCTGACTTTGGCAGTTCATCTCAAAGCAAGTACTGCTGGCGCTTGGCTCCAGAGAGAGTGAGTGGTAACCCCTGCAAGGCGCTGGGTACAATCCACAGCCTTGAGAAAAAGAAGAAGAGTTTGGGAGATTTCTTTTCCCTTTTCTACTAGTTCACTTGCTTAAGGAATTTTATCTAGGTGAAAATAAATCACTAATGCTTGAAAATTATGCATTTCTTATAGAGTGAGGATACATATATCTGCACTAAAGACTTTCTAAATCCAGGTAAATGTTAAATATATTCCATTACATCTATTTGTCATTTAACCGAACTTTTAAATACAAGTATTTGAAACATGATGACTCTCAGTTTTGCATACAAATAAAAATGTGAGTAAGGGTTATACTGCTTAAGTATTGTAAAAATATTTGTTTATTTATTTTAATTGAGATTTTCCATACTGGAACTTAATCTAATTTGGTCATAATAGCATCTCAATATCTCATTTTAAAACCCCTCTCCATCCTCTCTTCCATTAAACTCCTTCTTTCCATTTTGGTTATGCTTTATTATTTGCGGTTTCCATTGTTCATCTCATAATGTTTATGAGATCACTATTGTGGGATTGTGGGGTCTTGTGAAGGTCATGGCAGCCATGGTGTTTCTTTAAAGAAATTATGTAAGACCGTTAGTATTGAACATTTACATGTGCATCTTTGGGTGGTCCAGAAACATAGATAGAAATTACCTGGAGGAATTTTTTATGAGGTCACCCACAACTCATTTCTTCATATATTACTTATATATTGTAAATTTCCAGGATTTTCTGCTTTGCATGATGGTGAAAGTTTGTGTTGAATCTGGGACTTTTTGAATCATTTCAATACTTTGAATAGACATAAAACATAGCTGGAATCTTGGATATAATAAGATATTCTCCTTATCTCTTTGGTTGCAGTTCCTTCAGCAAATCCACATTCTTCTTAAAACGACACTAAGAAAATACTCAAAAAGAATCTTCTTTTGCAAAAACAATTACATTTTGGTATGGCTTTGCATAACCAAACAGCCACATCAACTTTGACGGACATTAATTTATTCAAAATATGAACTAATTCAAGCTGGAAAATTCAGTTGCATCAATAGTCTGACTTAATTGACTATTGTACTGTATATTGCCTTAAGAGTGATTGCATTATGCAAAGAAGGTATTTTGACAAAAACTGGCCTGATAAGTAATAACATGAGCTCTGTCTCAAAGATTCTTCCAGATAACAAATATCCCATTGCCAGAGAATGTGTGTGTGTGTGTGTGTGTGTGTGTGTTTGTGTGTGTGTAGAGAAAGAGAGAGAAATATTCCATTATTCCATTATGGTTACTGATTTTATTGAATGAAATAAATAAGTAAGAATATCTGACAATCCAAATCTGTGGAAAGAATCTAGACTCAGAACATCTCCAGGGCTAAGGATGAATCTCAGTTGGTCAAGTGTTTTCCTTGCGTGCACTTTGGATCCCCAGTACTGCATAAAGCAGGTGGTGGTTCACACCTGTAAGCATTTGGTTCAGGAAGTAGCAGCAAGGAGGCAGAAGTCCAAGGCCATCCATGGCTACATAAGGAGTTTGAAGCCAGCTTGAGATACATAAAACCCTGTCTCCAAAATAATAAAACAGTAAAAATTGAAATCATTTCTCTAGTCACTGGGGTGGTTCAGTGAGGGCAATCCTCAACCCTTGGCCCTAGTATTTGTCAGCCATCCTCTTTTAATTCAGGTTAAGGGAAGGTGGGAGCTGGATGTCATCTAATGGAAATGAGGAGAAAAAAATGGATACTATAAACCATAATAGTTTATGCATCTTGACTAGGTCCTTTGAGAATTTTCTTTCACTAAGTTTTGAATGGGTATTCCTCCAATGGTAACAAATGTTCACAAACTTCAGGTCTTTAAAGAAATGATTACTTTGCCCACATGAGAGCCCGTCTTGCTGTGCATCACCGCCACCTCATGGATTTGTGACCTCTGAATCCTCCACTCACCTCATTATGTGCCTCTGTCTTGTGTGAGTAGCCAAAAGTCATTTCAATGAATGTGAGTCATTCCTCAGTTTTTAAAATAATTTAGACTCACTGATTTGTAAGTAAGCCATTAACTGGGTTAAAAAATAATAGATCCTACCTGCTGGAAAGCTGTGTGGTAACCAGGGCTCACTGCCAAATGTACCAGAAAAGGGCTGGATAGGAAGAGAGCTATGATGGTGAGGGAATAAAAGAAAAATACCCTCTTCATTTTCAAGGCTTAAGAAAACATTCTTTTTTACCAGTAGGCTTAATTTTATAGTGCAGTAGATTCACAGAGCCAAACAATTTCGCGAACATATTCTGAACCATACTCAGTCTATTTCATGGTGAAGAATTCAAAATATCCATGTTTGTTTTTGCATAGAGAAAAGAAGGTCTAGTCTTTCTGGCCACCATGGATCTCCCAAATTCTGTAGTTCAGTGTCCCCAAGAGAAGTAACTGGAGCCTGTGGTCTCAATTAGGTGTTTCTGCATTTTAGCAGCTGCCTCAGCTAAATGACAGCCTCTGTTTAATAGTTAGTTTCAAGCAAATCCTGAGTTTCATGAAATGCATTTCTTAATGAGAGATTCTGTCTTCATGTGCAATGACTTGGTTTGTCCTGTCTTCCTCACTGGAATGTAATGTCCTTGAGAATAGGGACACTATTTCATCTCTTCCATATCTTTCTTATGCATGGAAGGTTTGGCACATATTTATCAATGAATCACTGGTCAGCACATGGGATTATAATATCAAAACTGACTATAAAGAATAAATTCACTGAATCCACATCTTGGAAGCTAAAATTCCTTATAACTGTTATCTATTGTCTAGTTAGTAAATACAGAATTTGTAAATGAGAAGGGGAAAATTTATTCCATAGCTTTAATTTAAAAAGTGTAATTTAAATGAAATTCTGAGATCAGATTTATTTTAAGATAAGATTTCATGAACTCCATTTTATTATATTGATTGATGTCTTTGGCCAACTAGTGCCTATAATGGTATAAGTGAAATGCATTAGCTGCCTCAGTCATTCAGCAAATCAGTATTAGCAACCCTTTGTGAATGGCTTTTTGCTACATATGAGGTATGAAAACCTTCTCATCAGAATATTTACTGATCCAAAGAGATATGACAAGCCAAAGCTGTGGCCACATAATCAGTATGAAAAAAATCCTCATGAAAGTCACTAAGGGAGGTTGGTACTTGATTTGAGAAAAGTCACATTAGTGAAGAAATCAGAGGACTCTTTCTTGAGAAGACAATGATTGACCTATGTCTTGATGATGAGCAGATTGTGATATGAAGAAACAGAGATGGACACCCTAAGGCAGAATGGACTTCCTGTTGAAAGTAGAGTGACCAGAGACAGTTCAGTGCGCTTTAGAAGTTGAACGTGGTTTCCTAGGACTGCAGACAATACAGCTTCAACAAAAACATCTTTCCATATGCAAAGCTGTCACCAGTCTTCAGTAATCCAACAGTTCTTGCAAACCAAGACAGGGGAGCTTTAAGACACACAGAGAATTCCTATTTATCCATTCGGATAAACTGTAAAAGGAAATTATGTGGCCATTCCCGTTTATTTGGAGATGATTTTGTGTCTAGGAGTTTCATCTTCATTTCTTGAAACATAGGATTTGCATATCTTTATGAGATACATTATGATAATTTGATACATATATATAAGTATATGTAGCAATATATAAATCATATATAGAGAGTACAATAATCAAATCAGAGTAATACTTCCATCTCTTCACAAGCTAATTATTTTATGTGTTAGAATTATTTTTACCCTCCTGGCCATTTAAATACATATCACTGATTCTTTTAACCAAAGTGATGCTATTTTGCTACAGAAATCCAGAACTAATTTTTTCTTCTGTGTTTTGCTTTTCCTTTTTGAACTTCTTTCTATCCACCCTGTCCCTGGTCCTTCCTAAGTTTAGCAACCACTATTTTAACTTTGTTGTTTTTTTTTTCACAAGATCAACTCCCTAGTTACCATGAAGAGTAAGAACATACATTTATTTATCAGTCTCTGTCACATTTCATATGACATCATGATCTCTAGTTCAATCCATATTTTTGTAAATGACAAGATTTCATTTTTATATGACTAAATAATGATTCATCATGTATATAAATCACATTTACTTTATCCATTCATCCGATGGGCCTCTAAGTTGGTTTCACTTTTTGGAATCTGTGCAGAGTGTCCACCTGGGCATTTTGTCTGCATCATTTATTAAAATGGTCATTGTTGAGCATTTACTTTGCATGAACAAGTCTAAACACACTTAATTTTACAGTAAGGAGGTTTGCAGCACACTTCTGAGTGTGCTTCTCAGATAGGATATTGCTCCACACAGGAATTATTCAGTTTTATTTGAGGCTGAACCATGAGCCAAAACCCACTTCCCCTCCAGCCTAAAGGTTTCACAGCCTCCCCAAACAGCACCACCAACAGGAGAGAAAGTGTTCAAACACAAGAGCCTTTAGGGGACATTTCACACTCAAACCACAAGTGAGCATATATATATATATATATATATATATATATATATATATATATATATATATATATATATATATATGTGTGTGTGTGTGTGTGTGTGTGTGTGTGTGTGTGTGTGTGTGTGTGTGAAACTTGAATGAGAATTGCAAATAAGAAGAGAAAGAAAGGGAGGGAAGAGAAGAGAAGGAGCAAGTGACAATAATGAATTCTAATCTGTCCCATGTCCTGGAGAAAATGAGGAAGGTTGGACAGAGAGAATCCTGAAAGACCATGGACCAGATACCCATAGAGATAAATTAAAACATTATTGGGAATTTCTGAAATTGTGTTATACACATATTTTATATAGCACTTATGTTCAATGTTGCAGATGAATACCTGTCCTTATACATTATGTGTCTAAAGAATTTTAAATGTTTCTCTACCAGCTACAATCTGATTATTCTTGTTATAAATAGCTACGGGCCCCTATAACAGATTAATATCTTTCTATAATAATCCACTATGTTACTATGTCTCTGAACATTCAGGAGATCACTAAGGACACATTTGTTTTTTGTAGCATACATCCATGCCTCCTGATACACATATCTGTGGACACAAGGACCCTCTC
Organism: Zapus hudsonius; assembly: GCA_004024765.1. Classification (NCBI taxonomy): domain Eukaryota; kingdom Metazoa; phylum Chordata; class Mammalia; order Rodentia; family Dipodidae; genus Zapus; species Zapus hudsonius. The sequence goes on along the minus strand of PVHP010030501.1, from coordinate 9,436 downwards.
GTCTATTGTTTTGGCTTTCTTTCAATTCAGGAAAGAAGTTGGAGGGAAAAGTTTCCCTTCTTTCAGGCACATAAATAGACATTTGTGTACTATAGATATTTGCTGGGGCAATTAGAAAGTCTTGCTTAACTGAGAACATTTCGTCACAACGAGTAAATAAGCAGAGGCAAGGTTTTCAACCTAAGAAAAAGTAAGGAAGTAATAAATAAACACAGCAGCATAAAAGCTGGTCTTCTACAACCCATCTAGGGATAGAGCAAAAACAAACAATGTCTACTAATTAGTGTTGGCACTGTTGCTGTTCTAAGAAGGCACAAATGAGACACCCACAAAAAATGATTCCTTGTCTTTTCAATGATGAATAAAGTTCAAAAGATTAAAGGTAGTGCCAGCAGTATCTGCCTACTCTAGGTACTAGGCAGATACTGTTTAGATTATAGCAAGAGAGTGTTTAGATTTGACCTTAGTACCCAAATACAACTGCAAAGTTATAAAGCAAAAATGTAGGATCTAGAGAGATGGTTCAGTGGTTAAAGGTGCTTGCTTGCAAAGCCTGGTGGTTGGGGTTCAGTTCCCCAGTACCCATATAAAGCCAGATGCACAAAGTAGTTCATGCATCTGGAGTCTGTTTGCAGTGGCAAGAGGCCCTGACATGCCCATTCTCTCTCTCTCTCTCTCTCTCTCTCTCTCTCTCTCTCTCTCTCTCTCTCTCTCTCTCTCTCTTGCTCTCTTGCTCTCTCTCTCTCGCTCTCTCACTCTCAATAAATAAATAAAATATTTTCTGAAAAACTTAGAACCTTTTTAAGCTCTTTCAAAGTAAGTATTTTTTATACTTTCCTTTGCAGAGTAACTTGGCAGGATGGATGAAGTTTTAAGATAAGTGTAAACAGGAAACAACACAATATCCAACTGTGACCTAACACAAAACAGGCTTTGCTTTTTGCTGTCATCTCCAGATGAGAATCCAGAACCTCAGGCAATGGCCTAACATACCTCACCGATATTTTACTTCCTGTTTCTTTTGTCAATAAAACGACATGCATGGGCAATACACAAAATACCTCTGAAAAGCCTTAAGAGTGGATGCTTTTAGTGAGTGTTAAATTTATTTGGCAAATGTATTACTTTCATTTCCATTAAATGCTCTGTTCTCAAAGTCTTCACCTGCTTGCATCTTGCGCCTCTGTGGTATTCAATCCCTCGTCTGTTCTTCAATTGAGGAACCTGCAAGTCATGGTGGCCATGAGATCTGATCTTAGAGAACAGACAGGCAGGGAAGAGCAATTTGCTTAATGAGCAGAGGAGTCAGTTCAGAATAAATGTAACGTGACGTATTTGGGCACAGATTCATTGAGAGACTGTGTAATACACATGTATCGATTCTTCTAGTTCAAAAGGGGAGGATAAGTGAATTATATTTATGTTGTACTTTGTGGACAGCTATGATGGAGATCCCTTCTCTTCTTTATAATAAGCAAATGAAATGGTCTCGCATAATTGCAGGCACCCATTCAGAGCTCAGTAATTGTTGATCACTAACTACTGTGGGGCATGAGAGACACCTACTTTCAGGGAGCTCTGGGGACTTTGGATACAGGGTGATTATCTAGACAGGATGCCCATCCTTCGATGCTGTGCTAGTATTGAACTATAATGGTGGGGGCAGCATTGAACCTGAATGATGAATTCTTATTGAAATTCAATCACAGTCACTGTCAAAACACAACTCCCAGACTCTCATGTGTCCCTAATGTGATGGGGGCTCAGGTTCCAGCCTCAGTTCAATTTAAGATTGAAACAAAGGGGGGAGTGGAACCGGGTTGACCCCTAGGCTATCCATAACCACCTACCCCATGGATGGATCCAGACTGCCCACAGAGGAAGATACCCAGCTGATTGGGGACAGGATAGAGGGAAACCAGAGAATTAAGGACAGCAACACATTATTTGTTCATTCAGTGTACGTAATTATGGATAATAAAGATATAATTTATTTAAAAAAAGGATTGAAATCACAAAGGCTAGGAATGGAACAAACAGGAATATCAAACATTTTACTTCATCCTTTTACCTTAATGGTTGCACCACTCCTCCCTTCCCGGTCATGAAGATGTTTAATCATCACTCATCATTCTCTGTGAAAGAACATGTACATCAATTCTGAGATGGGCTGGGGAGATGGCTCAGTGGTTTAAGGTGCTTTCTTGCAAATCCTACCAGCCCTGTACCTCACATAGCCAGATGCAAAGTGCTTCATGTGTCTGTAGTTTGCTTGCAGTGATAAGAGGCCCTGACATCCCCTCCGCCCTCCTCTTGGTCTCCTTGTAGTTGAATCTGGGCTCTTGGTCCTCCTCCAAGCTCTCTGGTGATTGGCTCCGTGCAGCTCCTTACAGGTATACACTGAGGCCCCACGTGGGTACCAGCCATCACTAGGAACTGCTCTACATCCCACACCTATGACATTGGGTGAGCATCAGGGGCAGGTTGCTTTTTAAAGGCAAAGAGAAGAGCATTTGCAGCTTTGAAATCTGACATCTTGTGTCTCTGACCTGAAGACTGAGATTTAAAGGGACAACCCGCTTTTCCAACTCACTCAGAGAACCTCTTTTGATTAGCCTTTGGCTTTGGCCACTATCTGAGAAAGAAAAGAAACAGAGGAAGGGAGGGAGGGAGGGGAGGAGATATTGTGAATGCTACACTTACTGGGCATCGGATGTCCAGAAGACTAATGGATGTATAAAAACTGCTCCCATTTTTGGAAATAAAAGTCTGCTTAGCCACAGCTGTCTACTCCAGGAGTAGCTCAGAAACTCGAGAACACAATATATGTCTCCTAACTGAAGAAACAAACGTTAAAGACCTCAAAAACCCTGATGGATCATTGAACATTACTTGAAAAAATAGTGGCTTAAAGTTATAACTGCATATTAAGACTTCATAACTAACTGCAACCTCACTAATAACTACAATTTTTATAGATAAAAATCTTAAGCATAAAATCAATGTTCTTTTTCAAGGTAGAGCATTGTACTTTAATTAAAACAGAATTTAATAAGGGATAAGCATTAACACGTAACACGGGACCATCACTTAAAAAATACACAGCTAAAACACATTAGTGGATTGTATTGACCCAAACCGGTGAGTGTGGGGTTGGAAGGGGGAATCTGTCACAGAAGAGCCAGCCTTTGAGGTCATTTCCAAAGATACTCTGTGTTTACATTGTCCAGGGCTCAGCATCCTATAAACTAGCCTCTGCCCATCCTCCATAGGCTCCCTGTTTTTGCCCTCACACCACAGTATTCCTCACCTCATGGGAAACATGTGACAAGTGCTGGGGCCATTGGATGTTTCAGGAGTTCATCTTTGGTCCTTTGAATATAAATGAGATATATTTTAAGAGGCATACATTCTTAACTCAGTGTGCCAGAAAAATAAAAGGCAAATGAGACCCTGGGTAGGTATTTATAAATTGAGGGAAAGTTTACAGAAAGCACACCACACACCAAAAGTGCCGGGCATCATCTGTAGACTGTCTAAACTGAGGGAATGCAGAAAGATCCAGATGCTTCAGAGGAAGAGTTCTAGAGAATTCCCTGCAGACAAATCCTTCTGCCACTGCAGCTATGTTACCTCTGGGACACTATTTAAAGCTCTGTGGCTGGAGAGATGGCTCAGCAGTTAAGGCATTGCTTCCAGTGCCTAAGGCCCAGGGTTCAATACCCCAGGACCCACATAAGCCAGACCCACAAGGTGGTGGCCCTGGTGCTCTCTCTGTCTCTCTCTGTCTCTCTCTCTATCTCTCTGCTTGAAAATGAATAAATAAAATATTTTAAAAATAAAGCTCTGGACCTATCAGGAGATTTGTCAGAAACTCTAGAGTGAATCTATTCAATTAGGCACTTCATGAAGAAGCTAGAGCTGATATAAATCGAAGCAATCACCCTGCAAAGAAAAGACCAAGGTCATGCACCACGAGCTAGAATTAGCCACAAGCAAGAAGCATGAAGGTTTTGTTTATAGGATACAATGTGGAACAATCATTTCTCATTTTTGTGACTGATATGACTGGTTTTAATATATGCATGTCTCCCTGAGCCAAATTAACCATACGTTCTCCACCTCCTTACATCACTGTGTTGTATGCAGCCAATGTCGGAAAGACAGCAAGTTAATTTATGTATACCTCCCTTGCCAAGTATGATTAATTGATGTAATATGTCAATTCCCTTTATGCAAATGTTAAAAATGCATCTTCATTTATATCCATATATATTGTAGATAAATACTTTTAGAAGAAATGATCTCATCGGGGCAGTGTGGGTAGTACTTCCTTCATAGTTCAATTTAGGAGATATTTATTGTATTTTTTTTTTACTCAAAAGACATTACTTTGTGCTTTGGAGGAAATAGAACAAACTTTTCCTGTTCTCAAAGAGCTTGAAATCTAGCAGGAAAAGATCAGATTTGCCCTCTCCAGCCCTCCCTCCCCATGTTCTTGATCTCAGTAAATGGAGCTATTATTTATTCTGTGTCACTGAAGCCAAAAGCTGTCATCCTTTCCTTCCTTCTTCACTCCACAGGCATTTCCTTAGCAATCTTTTAGATTCCAAAATCTAAAAGTAATCTAAATCTAAAATGAATCTGCCTTTGGTCTACCGCTTCCCATTTCTTATTTATGCTAAAGAACAAATTACCCTCAAAGGTAGTTGCATAAAACTACTTTTTCCCTTTTTTTGAATATTACTTTTATTCAGCTTCATTTTCTTCAAGGAGGGGAACACTGCTTTTACCCAGCATCAAATCAAGTGATGAAGTGGTGGAGGACAGGGTCCCTGTCACCTATGAGGAAACACAGTATGGCTCTCTAGATTGCTCCAAAGGCCTTAGCCTCTTCTCCAGTTCACCTTTGTTATCGAATCCAGGATGGTCTTTTCCTTTTAGTGCTACTTCATGTCAAACAGAGAGTGTACCCTCTGCATGGAGAGTCCCATGGGACTTAGCAGGTAACACAAACTTCTGCTGCACCTCAAAGCCCTGCACACTCTTGTTTTACACACAAGCTGTCTTTTATTTCCACACGCATACCAAGCTCTTCCCTCCTCATCAGGGCTTCTGAACCCCTTCCCTGCTGCCTGAAGTATTCTTTCTGCTTCTCTGTGTGCACCTGGTCCTCACTCTCAGCCTCCCTGTCTCCACCTCCAGGAGATCCTCCTGCCCACACACTGCAGTGTGCTCACTTCCAGGGCTTTTCCCATAGAATTTTTATAATATACACTTTTTCTTTTTTTCCTTTCCTTCTTTCTCTCTGTTTATTTCTCTTCTTCCTTCCTTCTCTTTTTCTTTTGTGAGACACCATCTCACAGAACCCTGACTGGTTTAGATCTCACTATGTAGACCAAGTTAGCCTCACACTTGAAGCAATCCTCCTGCCTCTACCTCCCAAATGCTGTATTCTTTCTTCTCTAATTCCTATCTTCTTTGTTCTAATTTTGGTCAATGTCTCCCAGTAAAATAGGTCAGTAGGCATAATAGCTCATGTTCATCACCCTAACACTTAGGAGGCTGAATCAGGGGAATCATGATTTTGAAGACACCCTGGACTATCTAGGGAATTCTAGTCCAGCCTGAGCTACAGAGTGAACTCCTATACCTTCTGTTTCAGTTCTGCATCAGAACATTTAATATGCTAAGCATAAAACCTCAGCTCAATTTCCTGTTGTTGGAACTGGACATGTCTATTACTGTGGGTCTGAGTAACTTACGGGCAAATCATGCTGGAAAATGACAGGAAAGGTAATAAAAATTATTTGCTTAAAGTTGTGAGATGGAGATTAAAGGAATGTGGTGTTTTGCTACATAGAATTATGTAACTATTATAAAAATGTTTAGTGCACTTAAAAAATAAAGGCCAAAAGCTGGGAAGATGTCAATGTTGATAAAGCACTAGTGATATGTATGAGGATCAGAGTTCAGATCTCTACCCACAACATAAAAACCAGACACAGTAACACATGTCTGTAGTCCCAGCTAACCTACAGTGAGATAGAAGGCAGAGAAGAACTGGAAGCTTGGGGACCAGCCAGCTCGGTGAACACAGCAGCCAACTCCAAACAGATCTTGCTTCAAACAAGGAGGTAGATGAGGACCAGCACCTGAAAGTTGTTCTCTGACCTCTACAAACGTGCTGTGGCACACATGCATCTGAACTCACACAGATTTCATGAAGTAACTCTCATCATCGTGTAGACCATAGTATTGCACCTGACACACAATAGACACTCAAGAAATAATACACTGTGGCCCAGCACGACATGAAACATTAATATCACCTCCTCCATGGCTCAGGGAACACTGCATAAGAAGAGGAGAGAAAGAACATAAGAGTCAAGAATGGGCAGGAGTGTCTTCTTATTTCCTAGCTTTGACCAGAGATGTAAGCCAACTTAAGTCAACTATGTAAAAAGACTTTCCTGGCAGTAGCACATAGTACGTAGAATAAACTAATTAAATAGTCAGTCATTTTTTATAGTTATGTTACTTGGTAAATGCTTAGGTTTCCCTACAGTACTTTTAGCGAAAAAACCATGTAAAAAGGGATGCAATAATTTTAGCATATAAGCTAGAAATACAACACCATTTCTATTTTCTTCTCTCTCTCTCTCTTTCTCTCTCTCTCTTATGCAAGAAGAGAAACTAGAAATATTCTCAAACAGAACCTTGTTTTCTCTGGGACTTACCTCCCAAGTGCTAAAGTTCACATCCCATAACATGGTTAGGGTAGGGATCTGAATATATGATTTTCCTGGTGTCCTCTTAGATGACAGAATCATTTGCTCATTGAAAACATAGACTCAGGCTACAGAGATGCTCAGCTGTAAAAGTATTTGCTTGCAAAGCCTAATGGTTTGGGTTCAATTCCTCAGTACCCACGTAAAGCCAGATGCACAAAGTGACACATGCATTTGGAGTTCATTGGAAGTGGCAAGAAACCCTGGCCCATGGATCCCCCCTCTCTCTCTCCTAGCAAGTAAATAAATAGAAATATTTAGTTGGTCATGCTGATGCACACCTTTAATTCCAGCACTCAGGAGGAAGAGGTAGCAGGATTGCTATGAGTTTGAGTCCAGACTGAGATGCTAAAAAATTATAATAATACATTCATGGGAAATGTGTTCTTAATTCAAAAGTCAGTCATCTGGCAGTTTCCTACTCATAGAAAAATACCGATTTATTATTTCCTATTCTGATTAAGGGAATCAGAGGACTGCAGACAGTCGTCTGTTCCAACAAGGCTATTCAGTCGGGTCTGTTGTTGTTTTCTGTGTAAAAGGTGTCTGTCAGCCTTGCCTCTCAAAATCTATGTGCCTGATGGTAGGAAGCCTGAAGGCTTGGTAATAGTCAAAACAAAGCTATAGATTATTTCAACCAGGCGGATTCAACCCCATTCTCTTGGATTCTTTCTATGGACACATATTAAATCCAAGGGAAAACCGACAGCCAAATAGAAGCACAAAATTAGCTTGTCCACAAACAAAACCTTGTTATCCATATTCTTATATTTAAGCTTCTCTTGTTAATTGCCACACTTTGAATGGATATGTTTAAATTTCAGTTCCTTCATTGTAGCTGCTGTGAAACCTGCATTTATGGCTCAGCTCACTCAATTCTCAGCATCGCGAGGGAGCCAGGCCATATCTAATAAACCGGCTATGGAGCCTCACAAATGACTTTTCTTTCAGAAAATCACTTTAGCACTTTCTCTTAAGAGAGAATTTTCTCCAGATCTCTTATCAACAGAATGCTGAGAGAATAATCTCGCTGCTCCAGCCTCCTGTCCTGATAAACAAGGTCCTCACTTCCTGGCTTTTAGGTTGATGTGGGTATTTTAGAAACACAGGAAAAACCTTGATTAAGTTAGGCACATAACACTCAAGCTGAACTACAAACAACTTTCTCAGAATGTGTTGAGTTGAACAAATGCTTTATGACTTTAAAAAGTCATAAAACCTGGAATATAATAAATTCTAGTGGGAAGCCCTGGAGTCGGCAGTAAGGACTAATAATTATGGTAGGTTCTGGAACACAGTTGCTGACAGCATGGGCTCAGGGTGAGGCTTCTCAGAGAACACAGATTCCAACTGACATATGGGAAGCTCATCTCAGCTCTCTGCCCCCGTGGCAGGGCACCCGGCCCTGCAATGGCACCATTACCCTACATTCCCTTTCTGCTTGTCTGTCTTCCCCATGAGACTGTGGGATCTTCAAAGCCTGGACCATAGAAAATATCATTATATATTGGGGTGTGTGTGTGTGTGTGTGTGTGTGTGTGTGAGAGAGAGAGAGAGAGAGAGAGAGAGAGAGAGAGAGAGAGAGAGTCTTTATTTATCTTAGTAGGAATTTAGTGAAAATTATTTTCCCCTGTGATGTTTAAATTTATGTGGATTTTTAATCCTTAGGATTAATTCTTCACTTTCTAATCACTCTGTAATCAGTCAGTGGGCTCTTATTTTTCTACAGTTTTGCATACTATACGGTGGTAGCTATTTTCTTGAGATATTAATATGTATTCCAGCATTTAGGAGGTAGAGGCAGGAGGACATTGAGTTTTTGAGATCAAGTCCAACTAGGACTACATAAGGAAACTATGGAGAGAGAGAGGAGAGAGAGAGACTTCTCTTTTTGAACAGATGAATTAAAGTGCTGGAAATGTAGCTCATTTGGTGGAGGGCATGCTTAGCCCTAGGTTTGGATGCCAGTACTGTGCATACCAGGTACAGACTAGGTGTGATGGGATACACCCATAAATGCCAGGACTCAGAAAATGGAATCAAGAAGATCAGAAGTCCAAGGCCATGCTTCACTACATCCTGAATTTGAGGCCAGTCTGGGGTATATGAGATCCGGCCTTTCTCAAAAGAAAGATCAGCAGAAATGGAATATTTTAAATGTATCATAAAAGTAGAGAATAGCTAAAACACTTCTGTAACAATGACTATCAAATTTTAGCGTATGTAACATTACATTTACTTCTCAGTATTTTTGAGATGTCAGATACATACATAATTTTAGGCTGCTGTATCCATCATTCAATAGCATCTCCTTCTCTCTGATGTCCTAGAGATGTTTTGATAAATTTCCTATGTGCTTCGGTTCCATAATTACTCTTGACTACCATTCACAGAAGGGAATCGCAGCCATAGAAAGAAAGGCTGCAGCTTCTACTTTGAGTGATGCAGACATCCTCTGAATGGTGTTTAGAGAAGCAAGGTGATAACATTTACATCATCATTGTACTGATGGTTGCCAGGCAGGTGAACAGAGTCAAAATTCAATGGTGAATCTGGAAGACCAAGTAGGATCCCTTTCAGTAAACGAATCTGCAGTGCGGATGGGAAGATTTTAGATATATTCGGAAAGAAGAGTAAAAAACTGG
>PVHP010030500.1:0-21626 GCA_004024765.1 Zapus hudsonius | reverse complement strand
TTCCCCTGGAGTCCATAAACCAAAATAAACCCATTCCTCCACAAGCTGCTTTTTGTTGGGTTCTTCTTTGTTGCAGCAAAGAGAAGGTTGACTACAAAAGTTTTGGTACCAGAGAGTGGGATCAGCCGTTTGGGCTAGATCTCTGATTTTGTGGCTTTGGCCTTTTGCAACTGATATGCAGGAGGAATGTAGAAGGATTTGAAATCTAGGCCTAGGAGACACCTTACAGAGCTGTGAGTACAGCTTCATGGACCATTCTGGTCAGAGTGGAAAGACACAGATGCAGTGAGAACTATGGACTGTGAGGTTTGGCTAACCAACTTTGTCAGGACTCTGCCAGAAGTGGTTCGTGTGAGAGGCTTGCTGCATTTGGCCTGCCTGTGTCCTGAGAATTTGTTCAGGGTTGCTGGAGTTTTCCAGGGATGTGAATAACCTAGCTGGAGGAACAGAATCAGAACTCTAAGAGACCCAACATTGATTATTATCAGACATAGGGGTTGGGGTTAAAGTTTTATGTTTGCCCTGTTTGTTAAAACTTTTATTGGTTCAATCTGTTTTTGCTATGCCCAATGCTATCTTTTGCAGTGTGAATGTTTTGTGCTATTATGGTTTTTGTTTTGCTTTGTTTTGTGTTTATTTTTTATTTTTTTGGCATTATTGCTCAGTTGAAAAGAAAAACTGTGGGGACTTTTGGAGTTGAGCTGAATGCATTGCATTTCACATCATGCATGATACTTAGTTTCTGGGGGCCAGGGGAAGATTTTTATGTTTTGATCCAGGAGTACCCCACAAACAAATGTGTTCTGAATGCTCGATCCCAAGCTGGTTGGAGCTGTGTTTTGAGGGGCGGGCATATAAGCCCTTGCCAGTGTTTGGCACACCTTCCTGCTGCTGTTTGCAGCACAGTGGCGGAGGTGATGTCCACCCTTTGCTCATGCCATCGTTTTTCCTGCCCTCATGGAGCTTCCCCTTGAGTCTGTAAGCCAAAATAAACCCTTTCCTTCTGCCATCCACTTTTGGTTGGGTTCTTTCTGTGCAACAATGAGAAAAAGTTAAGTGCAACGAAAGTGATCTCAAATTCCTGGAGTCAAGCAATCCTCCTGCCTCACCCATCTGAATAGCTGGTACTATGGGCATTTGCCACAAGGCCCAGCCTTATACCCCTTTTTATTTTTAAAGCATTTGTATACACCCCATGTGTGTTTAACGATGGGGATACTTTCTGAGACATACACCCCTAGGCAATTCTGTCATAATGCAAACCACACAAAGTACACAGACACAAACAGCTAGGACGTCAGGAACCAATGCAATCCTCTTTGAATACTATCATATATTTGGTCTGTAGTTGATGGACACTGAAACATTGTTATTGAGGACATGACTAAGCATTGTTTTGCTCAAAACTTCCCGTACTAAACAAGTCTAATCCCACATAAAGCCAGATGCACAAGGTGGCACATGTGTCTGGAGTTCGTTTGCAGTGGCTGCAGGTGTATTGTCTGAACTCTCATTTTAGTTTACAGCTTACATATACTGCAGGAACAAACTTCGTGTTAAATACTTCAATAAATGAACGCCTTGGAAGAGCACCTACAGAAATGCTGGGAGAGGGTTTGTTGGCTCACAGAATTCATCTCCCCTAACTGGTCAATGTCCCTGACCTTCTGAGGTCATTAGTCTACCAGGAAAGAAACAAGACTTACAGTTTTGTTCCTTTCAGGATTTCATCACTGCACACATTGGGGGTTTTCAATCTCTGTGAATCTGAAGCAAGAGAAGGCAACCTCCTATGCACAGGTGTTTTCTTGGCAGAAGTCTGCTGTCCCCGAGGATCTGAGGTGCGTCCCACACGGTAGCGGGCAGATGGAAACATACTGGTTCCTGCACCAGACAGTTTGTCATCATGTTCATTCCTGGGGAAAGGAAAGCCACCCAGTTACTAGATCTACGTCCCCCAAGAACAGGGAACAGAATTCCGCCTACACCAGCGCTCAGCATGCAGAACTCCTCAGTATTTGCTGTGTGCCAGTGAAGTATCATCTACTGGGGAAAAAGATCGACATTTCTTTAAAATTGAATAGTAAAGCCCATGATTCCATTTGGCAGCTCTGTGCCCTGCTCTCATGTCTTCTCGCCTCATATGCAACAGTAAAGATGTAGGCATGGAAGAATGGGTTTCTGTTCTTCCATGCTGCCTGTATCCCTCTGGGCCTCACTCAGGCACAAAGGGTCAAGGGGCTGACTAGTATTTTCATGGTCTCTCAGCCCAGAAGTTTTCTGTGCTCAAGTGTTTCCTGCAATAGCCAAGAGTCTGGGGAATTGTTGCTGAGTACTTACTGGTTTTTATCTGTAAAGTAGATTGGTCTCTGTTGAAGTGGTTTGGCTTGAATTGTCATCACACTGTTCAAGTCAGTATAGAAATTGTTGGAGAAGCGATGGACCTGAAAAAAAAAAAAAAAAAAGAAACAGAAACTGTCCATAAGCAATATCCAGTACAGATACATTGGTTGAGGGCTGTCGGGAATCAGAAGGGCACAAATGACTAGTTAAAAGAAAATTTCATAAAAGTAGCATTTTATAAATAAACATAAAATAGATGTCATCTTTATGCAACTCATATTCATATGAAACAAAGTGAGAAACATATTGAATTTATCAGAAATCAAAAATAAAATACACCAGTAGCACTTGGGCCATCTCAAACAGAAAGAGCAGAGCAGAGTTACTAAAATGCCTTTGTGCTAGAGAGTAGGGTAGCTGATAGACCCTGGTGCTCCCTCCTCCCTGAACCACAGCCCCGTGCAAGCCCATGTCCTGCCCATCTCGTGAACATGTTCTCTTTACTTGCTCTTATGCTACGTGCATAGTTTGTCTCTCCTTTTTACTTCAAGTTTAACAGATTTTACCATCATTCAAGCTTATCTTATGTTTCTTTATAAGAGGTATGGTATTTTTCCTCCAAGTCACACAAACCTTAGGATATAAAGCCATTTAATTACAAAACTAAATGTGTGAATAGTATCTGATGGTAATAAAAGCTAACACTTTTTAAGTGTCTATTTCATGCTACACACTATGCTCAATATCTTAAATCTGTGCTTCTCACAGCTGAGGCGTGCACAGATGATAAAGACAATGCCACTGAGACTGTGTGTGTGTGTGAGAGAGAGAACGACCAAATTTAAGTTCTTAGTCACTCTACTATCAACTCTATGCTGTGTTTGTGTGTGTGTGTGTGTGTGTGTGTGTGTGTGTGTGTGTGTGTGTGTGTTTCATATGGCTTGACTCCCTCCAACTAAATTGGGCAAATGACTGTGGTGGTTTGAATTTGGTGTCCCCCATAAACTTTTGACTGCTTGTTCCCCACCTGATGGCAATTCTGGAGGTGGATCCTTGCTGGAGGAGGTGTGTTGTTGAGGGTTGGGTTAAAGGTGTTATGGCCAGCTCCCCCTTGTCAGAAATTGGCTCACTGCCCTGCTGCTGTTTTCCACCTACTGGGGCAGAGATGAGATCCAGCTTTTGCTTATACCATACTTTCCCCTGCCATCATGACGTCTCACCTCAAGACTGTAAGTCAGAAAACTTTCCTCATATAAGGTGTGTTTGGTCAGGTGGTTTAAAGCAGCAATGAGAAAATAACTACATCAAAGGTGTATACAGCTCATCCAAGAATCCCATCTGATCATTTTTTCTCTTCTCCCTCTTCCACAAGATAGGCTTTAGGAAACATAATGTCCAGACTTCTTAGTACCCTGCAGACTTCCAATGAACAATCCAAGCCCTTCTAGCCTTATCTTCTGTTAGATCACTGAGTAAGAACTGAAGTCTAGAAAAATGTCTTGAGTGCCTCCTATCTGCCAGATTCTATATTGGGAGATTTGACATATTTCTAGTTGATCCTCAGAATCTAGTAGGATCCTTAGACATCATTATCCTTATCACATGCAGAGACTAAAGTGCCAAAATTTAACAAATTCAAATAACATTACACATAAACCTCTTGACCCTAAACTTCCTGCTTTTGCCAACATGCCCTGTGTTTCCCAGAATTACATCCTTTAAGCCTTTAATCCAAACACTGGAACTCAGTTGTTTCAATTGTTCAGTGTCTCAGTTGTTTCAATTGTTCAGTGTCACACCTCTGTCTGGCTGTGATGGTCTGAGCCGATCCAGGTGTCCCCCATAAATGTATGTGTTCTGAATGCTTGATTCCCAGCTAATGGCAGTTTTGGAGGTGTGTTGTTGGGGGCAGGCTTATTGGGGGTTTTAAGCCAGCTTCCCCTTGCCAGTGTTTGGCATACCTTCCTGCCACTGCTTTCAGTGCTGTGGTGGAGGTGATGTCCACCCTCTGCTCATGCCATCATTTTTCTTGCCATCATGGAGCTTCCCCAGTTTGTAAGCTAAATAAACCCATTCCTCCCATAAGCTGCTTTTTGTTGGGTTCTTTGTGGCAGCAACAAGAAAGCTGACTACAACACAGGTCCAACGAGCTTTCTCACCCACAGAAGCCCTATTCATTTCTTCATTTTTATGCTCAGATTTCACCACCAAAGCAAAAGATGATCTTCACCCTCCATTCAGGGGAAGCCACACTCACTTTGATTTGTCAGTGCTTTTATTATCATTTATTTGTTTGAACAGCCCTCACAGAATGTGTTACATCTGACTTTATGTTACAATTTTTGTTTTGCTAGCTCAGAGATCATGCTTCATTCATTTATATCTCCTCAAAACATCTAGTCTGACACATTTACTACAAGCAATAAATGTTGAGCAAACCTCATGCATACTCATTGGTAAGTCTGTCACTTTAGTTGAGGAAGGAGCACAAGCCATTAGTAATTTTCAATATGGCCAGAAATTAGAGAAACACTTTTTTTTTGTTCTCCCAAAATATTGAATCCAGTTTCACATTTAAAGCAGTGTTTGAATGTCCATTAAGGAATGCGGTGATTCTATTAAACTTGATGAAACAATCACATTCTGTTTGATAGGTACCCAAACATCTTGATAAGAGAATCAAATCAAACAGCATACTTGGTGAATGGAGGGAGGCAAGAGGCATAGAAATCAAAGGAACTGGAGAGGCAGGGTGTAAGTGCACATACCTGTGGGGGGTTAAGGTGAGAAGCCAAGGACACGCTGCGAGCCTCAGAACTTCTGGAGGGGGGGACGCTGGAAACCTCAGTGTTAAGACGAGAAGCGAGTACATGTGGAGATCTGTTTTCCACTATTTTCAATTTTTCTTTCTGTTTTTTACCTCCTGTGTCAACATAAAAAATCAATAAGAAAAATCAATTTACCCAATATAAACACTTCAAATTCACTCCTAAAAGAGAATGTGTGTTCCTAGTTATCATGATTCTGCTATAGATATTAATTAGACATTGCAGGAGAGAGCTGTAAGCCCCGTGGACAGCTGGGTAATAATGATAAACATTTTCATGGTTTGTAGAACATATTACAGTGGGTAATACTGAAGATTCTCAGTATTTTACCAAAGCCCAACTAATTCCTTGGTTGGAAATAAGATAGTATTTAAGATTAACATGATTATCACCTTATTGTATCAGTTAATTACATAAAACTAGTCATTACAGCCTACCATCAATATTTCTGGATTTCTTCCCACTCAATGGTTCTAAAAAAGAGAGGACACTTTAGATGTTAAAATAAAGGTAAATGAAGAAATTCTCAAATTAGTTATGTGGACACTTTGCCTTATTAGATATATCATGTATAATTAAAAACAAACATCCCATTATTCGAGTTAGTATTTACCACAATAGAAAATGACTTTTTGCAGCTATATCCTTTTTGTAGCTCCCCAAACGATGTCACCCTTTCTATGTGATTAAAGATTGCCTGCGAATAAAAGCAGAATGCCCATTTCTCGGGCAATCGTGTTCTGCATCCGGCCAAGCTGTAACAGGAGAGAAGCCAGAGGCACAGAGGTCTAGTTTGTCCTTCTCAAGAGGTCAGACCCCAGATGTACCTGTGAGTGTAGATCTCCAGGTTTTCCTAATGAGTTCGCCCAGCACTTCTACCACGTTGCTCCAGACATGGTCAAACACTTCTGCAGCCACAGCATCTCTGATACAGTCATGAGGGGAAATGGGAGGAAACCCATGTTTCTGCCGATTCTTAACGTGACGGGCTGGGCTTTGTTCAACATGGTCATCACCCCTAAGGATTGAAAACCCACTGCAATTAGTAAACTCTACATGGTGAAGGCTGAAATTTTTTCTATCTTTGTGCATGTCTGTATGTATCACCTATCAATCAATCATCTATCATCTATCATACAAGCATGTATGCATTGGTTTATGTAATAAATAAGAAATTCTTGATAATTAGTCTGGTTATTTACAACAACATACAATTGCTATTTGTCAATTATGCTTCAACAACACTGGGAAAAGCAACTCTTAGCTTCATTAATCTGTCTTTTTTTTCTAGTCCTGATTTATTCTCTGATCTCTGTTTATTTTCTTACTTTATTATCCTTAGGATTAGTTAATTCTATTTTTCATCTTTAAAATTAGTCTACTGAAGATCTTTTTTTTTTACTTACAGGCATTCGTTGCTATAAGTGTATCTTTCAGAACAACTTTTATTATAGTCCATAAGTTTTTCTATGCTGGGTCCCCATTTTCATTTGTCTAGAAACAAATCTATTATCCAGAACTATCTTGCTGAATTTCTAGTTATTTAAGAATGTTCCAGTTTTCTCCTGTTATCCACTATTGTGGTTAGGAAAGATGCTTGGTATTATTTCAGTCTTCTTGCACTTGTTAAGACCTGTCTTAATACCTGGCTACTTTCTAATGTATCAGTTTTTGGCCATAAAGTTAATTCTTTTTGTTTTTTCAAGTTAGGATTTCATTCTAGCCAAGGATGACCTGGTACTCACTCTGCAGTCCCAGGCTGTCACAGCAATCCTTCTACCTCTACCTCCTAAGCGCTGGGATTAAAGGTTTGTGACACCATAAACATAAAGCTAATTTTTATGATACAACATATGTAGTTATTGAAGAATGAAATGTGCATTTAGCTCAGAGACTAGAACTTTCTCTTTGGCCTCCAGGCAGCTCAGTGTAGGGAATCTCAAGATCCTGAGCCTGGGGTAACCAGAGTCCTTGTCCACTGTGACAACCCGGCTGGATGGAGCTCTTGCGTTCTGTGAGTCATGTTGTCAAGGAGAAAGGGAAGCCCTGCTCTACATTGACATTGCCAGCTAAGAATCTAAAATCTTTGGAGGGTGCATTTCTTTCAAAAGAATAGAAAATCATTTGTATAAGTAGAAAATACACAAAAATTGGGCTGGTTGTGGTTGCACGTCTTTAATCCCAGCAATTGGGAGGCAGAGGTAGAGAGGTAGGAGGATCACTGTGAGTTTAAGGCTAGCCTGAGGATGCATAATGAATTCCAGGTCAGCCCGGACTATAGTGAAGCACTCCCTCGAAAGGATAATCTCCCCAATGCATCAAATACTAAAGGAGCACTTAATAACTGTCAGATAAATTAATATTATACTATGAAGGCAATGGCAAATACAATTCAACTTACTCCTCTTTTCTGTCAAAAGCAAAATATTCTTCAATGTGGCCATCTACATGGTACACCTCTTCTTCCAGGGACAAATATACTGTGGTGTTGTCCACCCCTATGCCATAGGGGTCTGGCAAGAGAGAGGCTGACGGTGCCTCAGGGAATATTTGAAAACCAGAGACACACAACCTGTGGGCAAGAAACAGTTTGTACATCGGAATTGGCAGAACATCCTCTGATGAGGATGGACCTCTAAATGCTTTACAAAATACAGAATCTTAGTTAAAGTAAAATACTATTAAATAATCCATTCGGCAAGGCTACTATCTTTAAGAACATTTCAACTCAGGCATTAAGATTTGAAAGACTTCCTAAACCCCTCAATTTTAGTCTATTCTATGGAACTTTCTCTTCACTACAATGAAAACATGATTCACAGCTTCACATATGTATAACCTGCATGAAGAGATTTGTGAAAATGTATTAATGAGGAAAGGGAAACAGAGCAGAGCTTCATTTCTCCTGCTCATGCCTTGAGGCTTAGTGTCCATCACACTAGGCAGGATTTCATTCGGCATCATGGTGTTTTGGAATAATGTGTGAATCCCATAGCTTTTACATGCATGCTCATCAAACGTATATATGCACAGGCCATCCATCTAGGAGCTGTGTATACTGTGGACAACACTGGGCTTGACCTTTAATCATTGTGTATTTAGCTGGGGCTGATGCTCGTGGGAAGGATATGTACAACACAATCAACAAATATTTTTGGATTTGGTGTTTTGGGAAAGGGTCTCATGTACCCCAGGTTGGCCTCAAACTCACTAAAAGTAGCTAAAGATGACCTTGCACCCCTGTTTCTCCCGCCTGCAACCACTCAAGAGAGAGAATTATGTCTATCTATTATGCCTGTCAGGAGTATGCCTATCTCCAGGCCCAACTCTGAATAACATAACATATACAAACTCACTCTCTGGCACCGCTGTTGTAGTCAGGAACAGGAGGTGGGGGTTTGTGGCTGGCAGAACTGGGCACACGGCCCTGGAAGTGTTGGATGCCTTCATCAGTTGGCGGGATGAGCTGTCTTCCTAATACTCTGTAAGGGTAAGAAACCAAGAAAATGAGAATACATTTTTTATCAGGCAGTTAAAAACTACTTTATGATTTTAAAAAGTAGGAGGCAATAATGAGTTTGAAGGACACACAGGATATGCTGTGTGAATACTGGCACCTGAGAGTCATCTTGGTGCCATAGGAACAAACCAGGTTTTAAGTGGCTGAGTGTTTCTGCTTGGAGCACAGGTAAATATTCTCTCTCTCTCATCTGCCTATGTGTATGTACATACATATGTTTATACATATATATACATGCCTATGTGTATGTACATACAATTGTATCTACATATATATACATGCCTAGTGAATGAAAATACAGAAATATATAGATTTACCTTATATACCTTGCAATCTTTTATTTTCTATTTTGCCAGTAAAAGTCATATCTACAATGGGGGCTTAATGATGGATCACAAAAATGACTACTTAATCAAGACATTGCTGGTTTCTAGTGGCAAGGTCTCACTGTGTCACCCAGCCTGGTCTTGAACTCACAAGCTTCCTGCCTCAGGCACCTGGGTACAGTGATTACAAGAATGTGACATCACATCTTACTAAGAAAGTTTAAAGAAATGATCTCGTCAAACTAACCAGAAAAGTCATGCACGTTTCCAGTCCTGTTCTAATTAATGCTCCTCAGATTCAGTAGAGAAGGACTTGAGAGAACAGAAATGCACTTTTGCTCAAGGAAGGCTGAGTAGAGAAAGCAAAGCTTGCCTTGCACAAAGTCTGTGTTCCTCTTGGTTATTAAAAATAATAATAATGAAAGGCCCTCTGTGTATCAGAAATGGTGGTGAGATAGAAAAGTTCATCTATGCAATCATACAGTGCAAAATTATTCCATTCACTAGAGCCCCCACCCCATTTCTCAGCAATGACAACAGGCCTGTCGCGCACGCGCGCACACACACACACACAGTGAATGTGAAGGTCGAAGGTCATTTCCTGGATTCTTGCATTTGGATATGTACATGATGACTTTCAGAGAATGATCAAGATTTGCTTTGGACAAATTAAAAGGCATGTGAACACTGGCAGATGTCAACGTTTTCTCAGGAGCTGTATCAAAGCATTTGACTTGAAGTGAAGGGTGTCTCTGGACTTGCAATGCTTTCTGCCATAATACATTGGATTTATAAACCCAAATCAGGAGCACACGATTCAAAAGCTCATTCCAGAGAATCTCTATGAACCGTGCCGTACCTCAGATGGAGGGATCTTCCTGCCCACTCACTGCATTCAGTCAGTAGGCTCTGGGTATGATTGCTCACTTTCCCTTCAAATAGCAGTTCTTCAACCTCCCAAAAGAGCTGTTGTACCTTCTGGGTGTTGGCTTTGTCAAACTCCTGAAAGAGAGACAAACATTTAGACACCCATTAAAAGTGTCAGAATGATGGACTCCATGATCACTGATATCTGTAAATAAAAGGAAATAGGTTACATATGAGGGAACGAAACAGGTTTAAAAAAAAAACAGAATGTGGGCTTTGTCATCAGATTTGCACCGATTTTTATTTTTCTGATTAATGGCACCTTATGGTACATAGAATTTCTACACCAGGCATTATGAGACTTATTTTCAATTTCACAGAGATCTAGTACATATACTGGAACAGACATCATCTGAATGCACAAACCCACACAAACACATTTGTGTGCATAACATATCCCTCACAGAGTTGAAACAGATGCACCTAAATGTACCTGCAGACAACTATTTCTTTCTCTTTTTATGATACCAGAGGGAAATAAATGACTTTTATAGAAAGGGCTATTGATCTTCTTTTAATTGATGAATCAAAAAATAATAATTTCTGTGGTTATCCTAAGAGGTCTGGCTATTAGAGTAAGGCCAGATTTTGTGTGTGTAGAATATTAATATTTTCTGTTTGACTTTATAACAGTTTCTTGAACTGCATTGATAGTGAGTAGCAGGTGAGAAAGCACTTTCAGCCCATCTGTTGGAAGACGACAATATTTTAAGCTAATAAAGAGAAAACAACATCACTAACATAAAACATTATCCCAGCCTGGAAGCACCAACCCCTCCAGGCCAGTTTTACTCTGAGGAGCATCTAACTCTAAAGTCTAACCCACAAATTAGAGCAGCAAAAGGCATATTCAGTTGGACAGACTGGACAGCTGTGGCTGATTTTTTATAGGATACTATTCTTCATTTTATGATAACTCTCTCTTACAATGATAATTAAATAGTTTCCCACATTACCGAGAAGTTGAATGGATTCCTTTAAAACACAAGTAAGGGTAAAACTAGTAAATTGTATTTGTCTTCTAGAAGGGACTGGATGGCTTGGGGTATGGTTAAATAAGTGAAATGTAAAGGATGGTTTAATTTAAATTCTGCAAATGGAAGTCAATGAAATTTGTACAGAAAGAACCTCAGAATTTGGAGATGAGTCAATAGCTTTCAGCCTTCTTCCCAAGGGCATGCCCACAAGGACAGTTGCAGTGAGTGTTGGGGTGTGGAATCAAGCCAGAACAAGGACGGGGAGCAGGGAGTTGCTGATCGTCAAGAAGTCAAGAAGTGACATGTTGCTTCAAGTCTCCTGAGAGGATCATTATGAGTTTGAGGCCAGCCTGGGCTTGTGTGAGACTCTACTTCCAAAGCCTCCCGAGGGAGCCTGGGAG
The DNA here is from genome assembly GCA_004024765.1 of Zapus hudsonius. Lineage (NCBI taxonomy): Eukaryota > Metazoa > Chordata > Mammalia > Rodentia > Dipodidae > Zapus > Zapus hudsonius. The sequence continues at coordinate 10,304 of PVHP010030500.1, read as the reverse complement.
GAGCAGACCTGACTTTGAGAACCCCTGAGGTGGAAGGATTTGAGGAAGCAGATTGGGATGAGCTGTGGGGAGTGCATAGAACAGACCACACACCAGGCAGTCAAAATACAGCACCCAAGGTGAGCAGTCCAGGCTCTTTCTTAACCATTTGGTCTTTACAAAAGCTGCAACCCAGGACTCCGAGGATCTGAGGGGGGGTGAGAAGACAGGAGGTTAAGAAGTTAAAAGTAAACATCTTGTATAGAACCCTGGGGGAAATTCCCTATTTTCTCTTATTTGAGCTGTTATTTGTCAGGGTTTTACCATGAATCTCCAGGTGTAGGCTACCATATGAAAGTTACATGTAACATGAAGGCAGGTAGGGTTGCAGGTGGGAAAACCAAGCATCAGGTAAGACTCAGATGAGACGAGATTATGACTAACTTTAATCTTTCTTTATATTTTGATACTGTGATATTTTAATACATATACATACATGTGGACATGAATAGACATATGTATGTATGTATAAATGCATAATGTTTAGATACTGATAAATACATTTTTGAACATAAGAAAGTAATTCTTCATTATAAATTATAACCGTAAGATCACTGAAACAATTCTGAAACATACATCATCTCTCCAAGAAGAAATTGAGCTCCTCTCTGTAGAAAAGTCGGTGGTGGAACTCTGTGTAGAAGACACAGACCAGGATTTGTGAGCCTCGGTGGGCGTGTGGCTCCCTCTGGATGAAAAAGATGACGGAGATTTGCTGCAGGAAAAGCACAAGTCCCAGATAAATGATTGAGGGGAACATAGTGGCATCGGTGTGACTCTCTTGACCCACCTCTACTATCTTTCCCTAAACTTGCTCATTTCACAGCACACTGATTTTAAAGTATTCTTGCCATGCATCATTACTACATTTTACAGAAATAAGACTACATGCTATTTTTGGACATTCATGGTGGCTGATTACTGATTTTGTTTTCTGTGTGTATTAGACACATTGATTCTTACCAGTCATATATATCAATGGCTTTCTGTACATTTCTTGTAAAATTTGCAGGTAGAGGATCTTGGCTTTTCACAGGCTTTCTAGATCCTTCTGAAAGTCCTCTTCTGAAAAATAAAGTAACACGTGAATGGTCTCCCTACTGTCATAAGAAATCTGTATTCATTGAAGTTATTAATTTTCTTTTTATAGAGTTGCTTCTCTTCTTCTGCTATGTCTCCTGAGTACACATGTACACATGCACTCCACATTACTAAAAAACTGAGGCCTAAGACCTTGTCGTTTTAATTTGTCTTAGATCAAGGTTACCAGTAATCTACATTAATATTTATTTGAACTGGAAAAAGTAACAACTGCTTATATCCCATCCAGAGGAGTAAAAATTGCTCAAAATATATGATAGTATTTCAGACACAATCTTACTCCAAACCACAGAGAGACAGGATTTCATGCTGTCCGCTAACCAGGCCTTTGCACTTACAAAGCTCAATGAACATGCCAGGGAAGCTCACTCATCCTGTACCCATTCTGAAATACACCAAGTTCTTTTGACTCTCAGGAGCCACGCAAACATCTAACTTTACCATTGTTGTCTTCTGTGCATTCTGAATTTTCAAGGGTTTGAAAATATTAAAATTTAATGGAGAATTAGAATAAGTTTCTAAATGTTAAGTCAACTATTGAGCCTAACTGTGTAGCACAGTTGAGGTTAATCATTAAATGCCCTTTCAGTGAGCCTCCAGAAACATTTACTTCCTTCACTGCAAAATATCTTCCCAGAGCTGAACAACAAAGCACTTCTGTTTCTTGGCGATCATGAGTCCCATACAAATCCGACATACACCAAGGTCTGAGAATGAATTGGGAGAAAAAAAAAAGGCTTTGATTTTTAATACTTCGAACACTTGACAGATCTTTAAAATTACATTTTGTTTTTTATGTTAATGAAAATGGTGCCTAATTCTCAACATTTGTATCCTTTATTTATGTATTTATATTACTCTTCAACAAAGGAAACTTTAAAAACAAATTAACAGTATCATCAGAGGTTATTGGAGATCCTCTACCTTCCACACAAATATTTTGTACAACTGAGAATAACAAAATTGTGATTTTTTTCCCTGTCTTTATTGTCTATGTATTTCTTTTCCACATGTATGTGTGTGGTATGCATACGTTTATGCATGTTCATATGTGTGGGCACACATGAATGTCTGTGTGCACACTATAAATCACATGTATTCCTTAGCTGCTTTCCACCTTATATTTGAGACAGTCTCTTAGTAACCTCGAAGCTGACCAATAGGACTAGACGAGCTGCTAGCCAGGAAACTCTCCGTTTCCCCCATGAACGCTGCTGCACCCAACTGTTTTACATGGGTGCTGGGGATCTGAACTCGGGTTCTCGTGTTTATGCTACAAACACTTTTCAACTATGCCATCTTCCCAGCTTCCTCCATAGTGCAACCTATTTGTGCCTTTCTTTTTATTCTTTTTTTTCTCTCTCTCTCTCCCTTTCTCTCTCTTTTTCTTTCCCTTCCTTCCTTCATCCCTTCCTCCTTTCTTTTCTTTTCTTTTTTCTTTCTTGGTAGTGGATGCTAGGGACTCTCCCACTGAACGACACCTCTAGCCCAGCTTTTATGCTAACCAGCTGCTTTACTTTTAGCTCAGGTTAACTATCATTTACACTGTGATTCAAGTTTCAGATACACATTAAAATCCTTGTAAACAAGGTAACCAAAAGCCACATCCAGCTGTTTGGAACATCAAGAAGTATAAACTTAGATATGAGCTAACATTGTGTGGAAAAATAAATGTGAGAATCTAAAATATTAAATATTAAAATATTCCTTCATGTATCTTCTTAACAGTGGATTAGGATTCAGTGTCCACTGACATTTTGAGCAAACTGTCTCTTCTGGATTCAACATCCTTATCTGTAAAATATGACACTGCATGTCCCCTCCCCTTATCCTAGGAGGTCACATCCCAAGTCACCAGCAGATAGGGCAGAGCTCATACATAGATGTGCAGAGGCCTGCACAGATCTGCTGCACCTCTCATGAATCACCAAGTACTGCTACTGTGAACACAAAACAGCCTCCAAATGTCTTCAACTTCAAACCTCCCATCGACCAGCAAGTCTCATATAGTCTGTTTAACCTAAGAAAGCCTGAGAGCATCCTATCCTTTAAGTAATTTATAACCTGAACCTGTTGGAATGTCTAGTAAGGTTATATCACATAATACATAGACATGTGACAACTGTTCCTTTCTTTGCTTAAGTTTTAGAGATAATAAAATACTACTTGGTACATTTAATTTGAGGAAAATACTTGAGCTCTTGTAGTGTGGACTGAAAAAAAAACCCTGTATTTTATGAGTTTGTTGGCACATCAAAGTTTAAAATGATCCCTGATATCCATCATTTGAGAAATATCTGTCTTTTTAATATATTTTTTTTCAATGAGACAGGAGGGGTAAGAAAGAGCTCACCAGGGCCTCCAGGTTCGTGGTACAATGTGCATCTAGCTCTACAGGCCCTGTGTCGGTAATGGAGAACCCAAGCCTGCAGGCTTCTGCAAGCACATACCTTTAACCATTGACCCCTTTTTTTTTTCTTAAGGTCGTTTGTGGATAGTTTACAAACCTCTAGCAGGTTTCCCAGTGGAAATTGCTTTCAAAATACCATGCCTTTATTTAAAAGATGTTCATCGGAAGAGGGTTCAAAATTCAAATGCAGAATTGGTGGTCTTCGTGGCTATTTGGGTGGTATGTGCAGTGCAGAGAACCGAGCCATGGCCTCACGCACGCTAGGCGCGGAATTTTATCCCCTGCCCTGGGATTAAGCGGGACAAATTACAGGCACGGCCATCGGAAAGCAGCTCTTCCAGGATCAAGACGTCGACCTCAATATCACTTCATATGGGATAAAATAAACGCGTCTCCAAGTAGGAACAACGTCACTTGGGAAGGCCAAATCATGTCACAGCGCCACGATTTCATGAATGAATGCAAGCAAACACAACCCAGATGGATCGTGCTTTGCAGGCAGGAGAAACAAATCACACAAAAGCAGGACAGCGGAGAGCTGTCCAGGTGAACTTACCCGATCACCATCAGCCCCAGGCTCTGGCTGGCATCCCGGGGGCCGGGCGCTGCGCCCCGAGGCCTGGGCGCCCCGGGAATGGAGGGTCCCCGCGCGCCTAGCGCTGAGCCCCGAGCGGCGCGCGCCTGGCGGGTGCAGCGGGGCGGCCCCGGGGACCGGCCGGCGAGCGCGGCCCATGGGCCCGGCCGAGGCCAGGCTCCAGGGAGGCCGGCGACACCCCTGGGCCGGGCGATCCCTCCTTCCTTGCCCGGCAGCCTCGGCCTCTGCCGGGCGCCCCCCGCGCCCCGTGCGCCCAAGCCTGATCTCTCCGCCCCTTCCCGCCCCTCCAGCCCGGACCTCCGGGAAAGCTCGCCACCACCCCAGGTCGCCTCAACCGGCCCGATTTCCCTACCCCGGACCCGGCTTTGGCACCAGGCTGCTAAGCCAGCCTCCTGGGGGCCGCTCCAAGGTCCTCTCTGGAATGTGACTTCCCCACCCCGGCTGTTTCCAGTCTGACTTCTTACAAATGGCATTTCACTAGAGAAAGGCAGGGAAGTATGTGAGGGTGTCACCTCCCCACACCCCCATCAAAGCGGGTGCGGGGCCTGGGAACCGAGGTGTAAAAGAGCCAGGCCCCAGATCTGGTGAATGGAAGATCCTTTATTCAGAGCGGGAGCTTCTGTCCAATAACAGAAGGTCTCGGTTCTCATTCTGCAAACAGATCTTACTGCCACACTGCAGGATTTTCCCTTTTTCCCCTCCCAAACTAGACCACATCACGGTTCTTTCGTGCGAACTGGTTCATTGTTGCCTTTGAGACACAGTTTCACTCTGTAGTGCAGGCTGCACTGAAAACCTAGGCTTTGCAGCCCAGGTTGACCTCAAACTAGCAGCTCCTGCTTCAGTGTCTGAATGCTTGGATGATGGTCAGGAGCCACCGTGCCTGCCTTAATATGTCCTCCTACAACTTCCTGTCACACAGCTAGCTACCTATGCCAGGACCAGAGTCACCAGACTATAGTGTGTCACAGAAATTAACAAGCCATCGATTTCACAAAGGAAAACAAACAGGAGTGAGGTCCCTGAGTGAAGTACATTCTCTAAGGGGAGTATTCAAGGGTAATCACTACTCAGGGAATTCCTTTAATCAAAAAAGTAGCTGGTGCTAAATTCTCCAGCCTGTTCCACCCAGTTCATCGTTCTTCTTTGGGATGTAAGAATCCGTGTTTGAATGAGAACAGAGAACTCACAGGTGCACAGGTGGATCATGTCCACTTGAGAAATCCACCCTATTCATTCTGAATGGACATTATCCGGAGACACCCCAGAATACAAACAAAAATACTCCATTCCTAGAGCGATGATCCTCACCTCTACAAATCATGAGTTTCAAAATGGTAAGTGGCCATATATTCTAAGTTTAGTGAGATTTTAAATCCTTTTATATATATATATGTGTGTGTGTGTGTGTGTGTGTGTGTATACATACATATATAAGAATAGTATGAAATATTGGGAAAGCTGAGAGTTTCAGAAGTGAACACAAATCCATCCAAGCTATATTGTACGAGAGGAGAATGGGTATGACAGGAAAGCAAGAAACTGAACATTAAACTGTAAGCATATGGTAGCTTCCTTACTTAAACCCCTGCATTTATTTTTTTCCAGTGGGTAAATCACCTTTCTCTGCTTTTCACTGTCACTCTCTTTAAAGTTTTTTTTTTATTATTATTTGCTTTGGTGAGGGTGGGATGCTAGATTCTCTTGCTTCATCCTGTCTGCCTTTACTTGGGTGATTGAGGAATTAAACCTGGGCTAGCAGGCTTTATAAGCAAGCAGCTTTAACCATTGAGCCATCTCTACAGCCCACTAATAATTTTACTGGCATATTGGAATAGGTGTCAGAGCCTGTTGGGCTCCTGGATCTCCAGCTTTTGACCTAAAAGCCTCTCTCTTGGCTTACAAGAGGAACCAGCCACCCTAACACAGCCAGCTAACAATGGAAGGGCAGACAGGATAACCACATAGATGCTCTTGCTCAACAGACACAGCTGTGGGAGGTAGAAACTAGTTTCAGTGGCTCATGCTGCCAGTTTCTGATGAGAACCCACTTCTGCTCTCTGCCACTTCCTCAGCCCTGGACACTGCTCTCTGCTTCCACCCTCTAGCCTCATGTGTAAGAAAGAGCATAACCTTGCAACCCACCCAGAAGCCTCAGTTTGCTTCCTTCTCGAAGGTTGGGAGGGGTTTCTAAAAGCCTGTATCCCTTTTACTCCAAGCTGATGGTGTTCTTACTACTGTCAGAATAATCCCCCCACACACCTTCTGCTTTTCTTTAAATTTGATCAGAATTCACTGTATTAATCCTAAGCCACACTGACCTTGTGAGACAGGTGTTTGAGGTTCCTTGAGGCTGCTGCTGATTATTCTAGGGTTTTTGAAAGCCCAGTGGTTTCAGAAAAGACCTTCTGAGATCATTCATTGCTGGTAGGGCGGGAGATCTGCACAGAAGTCATTTCTTAGTTTTGCCCAGACAGCCAGCATCAATTTCAAACCCACAATGTGGTTTCCTATGATTTCTGCTCAACACAAGAATAATTCCTTCTTTCATTCATCTCTCTCTTTGCTTAAATGTCAAAACCTAGAGTAATGTTGTTTGCTTAGACAACCCACTCTCATTAGATTGATCTAGAACACCAATGCTTAGTAGGACACATGTGAACACACCTAATCTAAAGTTCTTCAGTGTCTACGTTGATGAAAAGAAATAAGCAACAAAATTAATTTCAGTCCATTTAGAAATATTTTTATTTATTTATTTGCAAACTGAGAGAGACAGAAAAGAGACAGGCAGAGAGAATGGGAGAACCAGGGCCTCCAGCCACTGCAAATGAACTTCAGATACACAAACCACTCTGTGCATCTGGCTTTATTTGGGTACTGGGGAACTGAACTCAGGCCGTTAGACTTTGCAGGCCAGCACCTTAAGAGTTGAGCCATCTCCAGCCCAATTTCAGTCCTTTTTTTGTTTAATCTATTATCATTTCACCATCTATTCAATATAAAATAATAAGTTTTTAAAATTTCCTGGAATCCTCCTTGAAATCTGATCTGTGTTTGAACTAGCTTCATTGCAAGTGTTTGTAACAGTGTTACTAACTAGCCCAATCTGAAATTGTGAGCATTTACATATTCAAAATTTATATTTATTATGTATCTAAGTATGTGCTTCTTACTTGCCATGCTCATAAAAACAATTGCATACAGATAAATGTTTAACTGATTATTAGATCCAAACTATTGTTCCTGCCTGCTCATCCTGAAAGTTATAGTGACATATAATAATAATCAATTGTTCTATGCTTTACCATGGTTTAGATAACTATTTCTTCAGGTTTGTAATGGTTCACTTTATGGACCTATTTGGGCCAAAGGAAACTGAGATATTTGGTCAAATTCTCTCAGTTATTGTGAAAATATTTGGGGGTGAGCTTAACATTGAAATTATTTCAATCAGTAGAATGAAAAATATATGACTCCTTTCATATTTGTGTTTGAATGCATTGCATTCTATTGGGACAGGCCTGATCTAATTCAATGTGAGACCTCAGTCCCTGAAATCTACTAAGAGGTTCTGCCTTAGCAGAATTCTGACCGTAGAGAATTCAGAACCAACTGAAATGGCATTTGTGGTGATGACTTTCAGTTCAGTGGACTTGGAATAAATCAGGCAATTCTTTGTGATGTGGACTTTGCTTAATCAGTTGAAAGCTTTTGTGAACAAAAACTGACCTCCTCACCTCAGAGCAAGAATACATTCTGCCAACATATGCCTTTGGACTTGAAATCCAACTTCTCCCTGAGTCTCTAGCCTGTCAGTCTGCTCAAATTTCCACAGAAACAAAAGCACACTCATTAGAACATTCCTCTCTCTCTCTCTCTCTCTCTCTCTCTCTCTCTCTCTCTCTCTATATATATATATATATATATATATGCTGTCCAAGTTACTGCTTTCAAAGAATGATAACAAAAATATATCCTGTTTCATTAACATAAACAGCATGAAAATCTTAGTGGCTGGTAAACTATGAAGTCCATAGTTAAAAATTACAGAGAATTTGTAAATATAGGAAATATTAATGCAAAACCATAGAACATTTATCTAGGTTATAAAATTTTTTAAGGAAATTATTTTAAGTGATTCCACGAAACTGCAAGTTATATCTGCTATTGCTCAATCACAGGAATTTGTTTATGAAATATTTCTAGTAATAGTCAAACCCCATGCAGGATGGAAATGTTAGCATGCAATGCTGAATCAAGACCACTAGATGTCAACACATCCTTTCTTTAGTACTAAAAACCTTGTCCAGTTTGGACTAAACAGCATGTATGTTTTGTTTTGTTTGTTTTGCACGATTTAGGATTCACTTAATTTTCACTCCCGAATGGATCGAAAATCCTGTTTACATCAGAATCACTAGATCAGTGGATAATATCTGACACAGAAAATGTCATCACATTAGAATACACCCTAGGTGGGTGGCATGTTTTCAATTTGTCAGGCAAACCAAGGTAGTGGCTTCATCCCTTACTTCTAAGCCCCAATACCAATTTTTATCAACACCTACTCTCTTATACACAGGGGACAAGCAATGTCAGTAAAATGTAAACCGCCAGGGCAAGCGATTTTATCAGACCAGACCAGTCTGACTTCAAATACCTATGTAACTGAATGTTTCTCTAAAACCCAATTAACTGAATTCTATGAAAGTTCTTTCCATGACATGTTTAATATATGTTATATACAACACATACGTTCTATAAAACATTTACATTTTAATATTTTAAAATTTTTTTGGCTTTTTCAAATATAATTTGTTTTTGTAGATTGCCATTCCTACCTTCCACCCTCCTCCCCCTAATCCCTCAAGTTCCCCTCCCACCTGCATTTACCTCCTGTTTACATGTGATATGCATCCTTTTGTCCATGCATCCCTCCTCACTTACCTCTTTATAATCATGGTTCTATAGTTTTAGGCCTCATCCACATTTGCCCCTATATGTACATACTTAGAGATACTACAAGTGAAGACTTGAATATCAGACAGAGCACACAGTATGGGCCTTTCTGAGTCTGAATCCCATCATTTAATATGATTCTTTCCAGATCCATCCATCTTCCTGAAAATTTCATACTTTCATTTTTCAGTTCTGCTGAAAAGAATTCCATCATTTCTTGACAATGTTCCATCATGCCAGGCCCTGTTTGACTAGCTGGTATAAATTCATATATTCAGGTTTCAGACACTCGCTGAAGGGGCACTGCTGAAATTGTCACTCTGAAGATTCAAAGAACAAGGCACAGAGAAGCCGGCAACTGGCAGAGCCACCAATCCTAGCTTCAGCTGTCAGCAACATGGTGTTTAACACATTCTTCAATTTGCGGAGCACACCACCAAAGGCTTCCCCAAATGTCCTGGACATTCTACACACAGGTAGAATCTTTTGCTATACTCAGTAAAAGATATAAAGGAGTTCCTAAGTTGACAGTCTCTGAAAAGAGATCACAGAGGCTTGATAAGAAAAGTGTAACATTTTGCACAGAGTACTACTAGGTAAAGAGGCTCACCATCTTGTCTAAATTCAGAGAGAGCAGGATTTGTGTATTGTGCAAAAGAAAACAACTAACCAAAATTTAAAAATAAGTGCAAAAATCAATGATGGATAGTGGACAGAAACATGAAATTGTCAACACTGTTTTAAGCAATAAAAACACAATTTTCATATTTTAACCTAATATTCTCCATAAGTGGGCCCAACGGTCTTCCTTAACAGTCTTTTTTCTTGCATCACAAGACTTACTTTATTATACTTTCTGTAAGGTCGGAATTCAGGCTGCACCCTGATCCTCTTCCCAACCCAGACTCAGTATCAACAAAGATCAAAGATAAAGACTTCCTCTCGTAAACAAGAAACAACACCTGGCCTGAGAGACTGTCCTTCCGAGAGACTGTCCTCGACCCCCTCCTGATCCTGAGAGCACGTGACCCCCTGAGCCCCGCACCCAACCTCATGTGACCAACCAGACCCCAACCTGAACGTTTTTCCCTTTAAAACCCTGATCTAAACCTGCCTCGCGCGCCTTTTCGCCACCCTTGGTGAAAGTGCCCGGCAGCTCGCTTTTCCTCCTATTAAAACCTTTCCTTTCAGAGTGGT
>PVHP010030499.1:0-21641 GCA_004024765.1 Zapus hudsonius | reverse complement strand
CTGGTGCGTGCTCTCTCTCTCTCTCTCTCTCTCTCTCTCTCTCTCTCTCTCTCTCTCATCTGCTTGAAAAATGAATAAATAAAAAAAAAGAAAGAAAATGAAGGTTGAGCCGGGCGTGGTGGCACACGCCTCTAATCCCAGAGGTAGGAGGATCTCAGTGAGTTCAAGGCCACCCTGAGACTACATAGTGAATTCCAGGTCAGCCTGGGCTAGAGTGAGACCCTACCTTAAAAAAAAAAAAAAAAAAAGAAAATGAAGGTTTACCCAAACCCCACAGTCACAGGAGGTGAGAAACAGCCTTCCAGATACATCAAGCTGCACTCTGATCCCATGGGTACACTGCCTTCAGCTCCTCTTCCACAGCTAGTTCAGAACCCACCCATTTCTAGAGCTGTGGCTTAATAATGAAAACACATCAGCTACCAGGTGCAAATTTGCTTACCTTCCCACTACCAGACCAGCCTGTTGTTGCTTCCTGCGTGATCCTCCTCAGAGGCACACTCCTTCCTGCGTGAGCCTTCCCTCCCTTGAAGCCTCACAGGATGATACCCTCCCTACTGGGCCTTGGGGCTTTAATGGCTTCTCTACTGGGCCCTTCCCTCAGTTCTAAACACATTCATGTCTCTCATCCTTTAGGGGAAAAAAAACACACAAAACATCTCTTCTAGCAGGCGTGGCACACGCCTTTAATCCCAGCATTCAGAAGACAGAGGTAGGAGGATCGTTGTGAGTTGGAGGCCAGGCTGAGACTACATAGTGAATTCCAAGTCAGCCTGGGCTAGAGAGACCCTACCTCAAAAAACAGAAACGAAACCTACCCCCCCTGAAAAAAAAATCCCTTCTACTCATTTGGCTTCTTCAGTTGCTGTCATCTGTCCTTCCTTTCATAGCCATACCTCAGAGACTATTCCAGATGTCCTGTTTCCATTCAGTCCTTTCCCTGAATGACTGGTCAGGTCCCAATGATCTCCATGCAGCTAATTGCAATGAGAATTTTTTGCTTTCTCTTGTTGACACTTTTAGTACATTTTGTCTTGGTTCTCTTGATTATATTTTCCTCTCCTTTGAGTGAATTTTCTCTTACCAGCTTTTGCATGACAGTGTCTGTGGTCTCATTAGGGACAATCTCTCATTAGACTATAAACTCCCACTAGTGCAAGGAGCAGTCACTTCTACTCATGTGTGGAGAAACCAGCAGTCCATGGCATACTGTTTAACGGATATATAAATGAATTATTAGCGAACGGAAATGGTGGAAAACGCTAATGGGCTACAGCAAGGCAAAGATTCTTCAGTTTAGGTGGGAGTAGAGAACCCTAGGGATCACCACAGGTAGCTGACCACACTCAAATGCTCTTTCTCCCTTCTTTTCTAGAACCCATGGAAGGACACACAATAAAGACCACACTCCTGGAGGAACTGCTGAATATGGTGGATGATGCCTGCTTTTCATTAGTCCTAATCAACGCACGCTTCTAGTACTGGTGAGACAGAAATAAAAATGTGTAACGTGACTATTGGTTCATGTATCAATGTCAACGTATCTATGGATGATGAATAAAAACACAGTGCGTATTAAAATACTGTGGGTGCGTGGTGGCGCACGCCTTTAATCCCAGCACTCGGGAGGAGGATCACCATGAGTTCAAGGCCACCCTGACACTACATAGTGAATTCCAGGTCAGCCTGGAATAGAGGGAGACCCTACCTCAAAAAACCAAAAAATAAAATACTGTGGAGCAACAGGCACAGAGATGTCAGAGGACACAACTGAAATCACACTAGTGGTACATTGAGCTAGTTCACACTGGCTTTCTAGAGCCAACTGCTAAATTGTTAGGAACTTGGAGAGCTAGCTGTTAGTCATTACTGAAAATTAAATTGAGCTGGGTGTGGTGGCGCACACCTTTAAATCCAGTACTCCTGAAGCAGAGGTTGGAGGACTGCCATGAGTTTGAGGTCACCCTGAGATTACATAGTGAATTCCAGGTCAGCCTGGGCTAGATGGAGATCCTATCCAAAAAACCAAATAAATAAATAAAATTGTATTACCATACAATAAAGGCAATAAGTAGTCAAAAACCTCTTCCTAATAATTTTACACTTCCTAATAATTTTACTGCTATCTCAGCTTGGGGTGGTATTTACATAAATGGTGTCTCTATGGTCAAGAAAAGCAGGTTCAGTAAGGTTACCTTGGAGATATGAAAGCAGCCTCTGTGAGTCATTACATCGTGGGGACTGGCACAGGGCTGCCCATCAGGGCCTGTGTTTGGGAGCCTAATGGCCTCTCTTTAGTAGCACACCAGTGAACCTAACCACTGGTTCAGAAGCACATAGTGTACTTGGAAGATGGATAGGTTGAGGTGCAGAAACTTGTCTTTAGGAACTCTCTTAAAATAATATAAGGGTTGAAAGTTTTTTTGTTTTTTTTCTTTTTTGTTTTTCGAGGTAGGGTCTCCAGCTCCCTCAGTTTTGTGATCTCTCTGGTTTGTTTCTGCCTCCTCCATCAAAATTCATTAGTAGAGCAGAAATCCTACCCACTGCCCTATGACTCCCCTCGTAGAGCCTGGGACCTCCCAAGTGCTCAGCAATTTTTTGTTTCATCAGTGGTTTGTGTTTTAGTCTCTATGACCTGGAACATAGCTCCTCTGTACGGACATCTGTTTTCTTTGACATGAAAACAAAGTGCCTTCCGTGGCTGCTGCCTTTCACCTTCAGTTTGTGAAGAGCTTCCTCTTAGAGCCTTGAGGGGTAAGAGCTCTCCTCCACCTCTGCCTGAGCATTATGACTAGACAAGTGCACACCATTGTCGTGCAAAACTTGCATTTTCACCTTCTCTCTAGTCCTTGGGTCTGATCCCCAGCATTCCTTTGCATTCTGTTGTTTCCTGGCTCTGGGCCAGTAGGTGTGACCTTGAGGAAGTCACATTACCACCTTCCCAAGCTACACAACTGGAAGAAATGGGAGCTGCACAAGAGCAAGCCAGTAAGGGCTTGGAACGCCAGTGACATCTGTCAGCTTCAGCTACTGGTACTACATCCCCACACTGGACTGTTGTGTATTTTATCTTCAGAATGTTTTTTCTCCTTCAACTCCTTAATCATTTCTGCTGCTTGTATTGAATTCCCTCAAGTCTTGAATTCTTTTTCCTCAGGGCTGCAGAAATCCGCACCAAACGGTACTGCAGATGCCACCTCCCCCTTCAATGTGACAGGAGCTACAGAGGGGGGACGCTCATCTTGCTAATGGCTTAGTGGCACAAAGATCCCATTGGTCAACAACATTCAAGTTTCTGTTCTCATCTGGAGGTCAAAGCTTCTGATTCTCCCAGCTCATTATCCCAAAGACCCATTATCCTACACCTGCTTTCTCGCTCACTGTATCCACAAGGAATCCACATATTGGGTCAAAGGGCCCATCGTGAAACTAAGAGGGGGAAGGTGCACATCCACGTAAACAGCAGGCCGACCATACTCACCTGAGTGTCATTAGAGGGCAAGCCAGCAGAAATGAATCTACATGATGCAGGGCAGAGTTCAGTGAAAAGTCATGAGACAAAGGAAACACCCAGGGCCCAGGCTGATTAAAAAGATAATTAGTTGTGGAAAATAAGGCTGGGTTCCAGCCAAGAAATTGTCTGTGACAAAGATATACGAAATGATCTAATGTAGTCATGTTGGGGGAATTTAGATGTTCTTTTCTAGGAGTTGAAGGGCCAGAACAAAGCAACAATTAGTTTCAAAGTGTAGCTCCACTCCCCCTGTTTGTTGTTCTGCTCACAAACATACAAGCTGTTTCCTTTCATCTGCACCAGCTCATCCAATATGGAGATCCCACCACAGGTAGAAGCCAGATTTCAGAAGGAATACTCTGGCCGTCAAACCAGAGATCCTCAGACCTACCACAGGATCTCCATGTTCCTGGCTGGAATTGAAAAAGATGAGGGGAAAAAAAAAAAAAAGGCAGCTCTGTGAGAGCTAAAGGCCATCAGCTTCAGCAGTGAAAAGGAAAGAAAAGGGACATCTCTTTCCCAAATTGTTCCAACTTATAAAGGTCTCCAAGCTGCCTAATAACAACAGACAGGTTTAATCTCCACGTCGAAAATAGGAAATTCTTTTCCTTGGCCAGCCAGCTTTAAGGGGGTTGGGCACGGGGAAGAGGGAGGATGGGATAATGCCAGACACTCTATTTGGACCTGAAACTGGAGCTCCAAAGGTTCTGTGGGACTACTTGCCTGAAATATTGTTTTGATAAATAAGCCATATCCTTGTGGAATTGCAATCTCCAACTGTTCCACTGGCACGGACATCTCCGCAGTGACAGCACATGCCCCAGATTGTGGAGTTAACTTGAATTAAATTTCAGATGTGGAGGAGCTAAGGGAAGGGGTGGTGGCAGTGGGAGGTTTATGGGCAGTATGCTGGGGCTCTGATGTTGTCATAACAAGATGGCTTCAACTTATCATCTAAACAAAAACAAACATGTCCAGAAATAATGGAACGACAGGAGAAGCATTGCGCAGCTTCACCTATATCCGAAATGCCAACAGCCTTCTATCCACAACGAACTTCTTGTGTTGGAAATTCTACAATATCAAGAAATCCCAGAAGAGATCTTCATCCTGCCAAAAGTGATGTGCCAGGACTGCGACCCACCTGAGGGTACGTTTCCCGAGTCCAGAGCTTCCAGTGAAGAGGAGAGCAAACCTGCTGAGACCTCCCGGAAGCTGTGAGGAACAGGCCAGTGGAGGCACCTTTCTGACACTTGGTTCTTGCTATTCCCAGAGGAAGCAAGCTTCACTTCCAATTTTGTACCTAAGCATTCCAGAAATGGAACTTCCTTCATCCATTACATAATCTTAAGGATACGACATTAGAAGATCCGGTGCGCAGTACTTGTGTGATCTCAGGGATGTGCCTTCCCTCAGTTTCACCTTCTCCCAGCTAGAGACTGGTGCTGTCTATCGTTGGTCGAACCAAACTCAACAAGAGGTTGGGAGGTTCCAGTGGGTCACTGCAGATGAAGGTGAATTGACAACTGAGAGCTGCAGAGAAAACGCAGTTACCCAAGGGTGATATGGCTCAGAGACTGTGTTCACTCAGACCACTAGGTCTGTGTGCCAATCTGGAAAGCAAGGGCCACGGTGGCACTTGCTCACGTAGGTCATCCTCAGGAAGAAACTGCAAGGGCAATGGAGTGTTTCCTGTAATAGGTCCTGCCTTTGATTATATTACTACTAGATCCTATCCATAAGCTGTATCTACTTAATCTAGGGGTGGTGAGACAAATGAAAACTAGAAAATTTGCCAAGGCTGAAGTCATTGAAAGGAAATGGAAGGTTCCACCTAAGATCAAGTAGTGCACCCTTGGCCAAATGGACAATGCATTTTCTGGTGTGTCCTATTGTCATAGCAGGGCTGTGACAGGCTGACAGGGAGCCCCAGAGCGTTCTTGTGAGTTCACAGAGTTAAGACATTAGCTGCCGGGCGTGGTGACGCACGCCTTTAATCCCAGAACTCGGGAGGCAGAGATAGAAGGATACCCACCATGAGTTCAAGGCCACCCTGAGACTACATAGTGAATTCCAGGTCAGCCGGGGCTAGAGCAAAACCCTACCTCGAAAAACCAAAAAAAAAAAAAAAAAAAAAAAAAAAAAAAAAAAAAAAAAAAAAAAAAAAAAAAAAAAAAAAAAAAAAAAAAAAAAAAAAAAAAAAAAAAAAAAAAATGGCTTTTCTGGAAAACACATCAAGTCAATAACAGGACTCTTCAGAGACAATAACTTTCCTTTATTTAATCTCCATATTCATGTCCCTGAATTATTTATATATTTTGTTAGGAGATTGGGGATTAGGGGTTAGAACGAAAAGGGTGCAGGCAAGCCCACTACAAATACCTGCTTTGGCAGAGTAGGGCCTGGTCCTGATCCCCCATCAGGATATGGGCTGTCAGATCCTCAAGGAGGACCAAAGCCTAGAAGATGCTGATAGCTCACAAAGGAGACTTGAGATTATGGAGAATAAATAAATCCCTACTGCTTCTTAGACATCTCAAAATAATCCCTATGAGATAAAGATCAAACTAGAGCTTCAAAATCCCTTACATAAGAAAGAAACTCAGACTCAGAGGAAAGTCAGGTGAGTGAAACAAAAGACCAGAGATACCACACAGTACAAAATAGTAATTATTTATATTTTCAAAAAGAAAAAAATTAACATTTGGAAGTTCTTTCCTGTAGGGAGAGGGCTAATCAGAAGTAACAGGACTGGCTCCTAGGCAGGTGGCAAGTCAGGTGTGAACAGCTGAGCAACCTGGGCTGGGATTTGTTCCACATAGCAATAATAAAATTTCCTTCTTTAATTGTTTTGTGTGTTTTCTGGAATTGATTTTTGTTTTTAGAAAATGGGAGAAGAGAAATAAACTCAGAAAAAAATGCCAAAAAACATTTCCCACAATATCTAAAAACAGAACCATAGTTCTTGTCAAGACAGTATGAATTCTGGGTGAATTAATTTTTTCCAGTTTTCAACACCAATAAATATTTTTGCAAAAGCCACTACCACCACCACACTCATCTTCCAGATCATATAACCTCCTTCCCCTTTCGCCTTCACTTGTCTCTTTTCTAAAGAGGATAAAAGGATATATTCTGTTCTTGCAAACAGTAAGTGCTAACATCGAGAGAGCTCTTCTGATACTTGGATGGTAGCAAGGAGTTTTCACAAACTGGAGGTTTAGAACAGTTGAAAGGGCTAAGTTTTGCTTCTCAACATAAATACTATTAGAATCCCACAAACTGATTTTTGAGAACTTCCTTCTTTTCTTTTCCCTTATTTGAAAACTAAATGTCCATTTTATTTTATTTAATTTTTCCTTTTTGCTCCAGGCACCTGATGATCTCTTCTTCTCAGTTGATGCAGGCAGATTTCTCCAAAGTACCACTGCTGGGATGTGCTTGGGGCCAAGTGCTTACACTGAATCCCAGTGTCAAACTCAGCCAGGCCAAAGGGAACACGGTGACACAGCAACAGGGTTTTCATTAGGTTGAGTAGCCCCAGTCCTGGGCCCTTCCCTCCCCCCCGTTCCCCTAAGTTATTTAGTGCTGTTTTGTAAGTCTGGGCCGTGATGCAGTCTCTTCCCCACCACAGAGTAAAGGCTCCACAGATTGCGCTGTCTACCTGGTGGTCAGCAGCAGCCACAGTGGCTGCTGCTTCTGGAAAATCAATGGAGTCCCACAGCTGGCAGGAGCTTAGGACTGCTTCAGGCGTTTGCGTGGGGGCCCGAGGAAAGGGCACTGTGCTGAAGCCAGAGAACGGTATGCTTCAGCCACCAAGTGGGGATGGGACACCACCATTGACTTCCACCCAGAGGTCTCCAGAACATCCGAAGCATGACTAGGAGAAATGGAGAGAGGTTACCAAAGAGAACATGCAAAAGATAGACTGAACAGTTGCCTAGATAGCCCAGTCTCTTAGTGCATGATGTAGACTGTTATTGCACACAGATATAATCCTTGAGATGCATAGAAATTTGCTTGCTAGACAATGTACAGACTGGTGACTGGACTGTGACTATTCTAATCCTCAATACTGGGACTTTGGACCTCTCCACTCATATAAAGTGGGATGTTCTTCTGGGTCTCAACACGTTGAGGCTCTTTATATTCACTGGTGAAGCTAACAGAGAAAAGGCCAGACTGAGATTCCACCTGGCTTTGCCATTTATTAGTTGTCTTGTAATCACAGGGCAGACTATAGCCAGAGCCTATTTGGTGGTCAGGAAATTTGAGAACTACTCTCTGCTCAATAGTTGAGCTACTTTCTGAAAGACCTAAGCATATACCCAGCATATGGTGAGTACTGGACAGAACTAAAATTACTGCCCTCTTCCTTCTTCCTCTGTCTCAACTGGTAACTCATTAGAAGTAACCTCACAACTAGATCTAGAGGACATTATTTCCTGTCCTTTTTCATGCATCTGCTTGGAACATCTTAGACTTGTTTAACCCCTGAGGTACTACTATGATTTAACTTTAGGCAAGGGAATAGAATATCCCCCAATAAGATGACCTTTAGGTACAACTTGTTTGGGCCTTTTCAACATATTTCAGAAAGTAATAAAGCTAGGTCACCTGTCATTTGGGATGAAGTAACTGACCTGGTAGAATGTTTCTTTTTAAAGTAGTAATAATCTCAGCTAATGATCATTCCCTCTTCTTTTCCCATCCTAGATAGACTATCAGATACATTTTACTAACTCATGACATATAGAGTTCTATTCTGGAAATCAACATGTCATATTCAGTTGGTGAAGGTGAAATAAAGATGCTGTCATCTGGGGCACACAGCTTTTCCAGGCCAGGAAGTTAACATTTTCATCAATTCTTATCACTACTAGGAAGTAAAGCACTTCACTCATCATTAGGACTAGATGCACAAAACCAGTCTCCATTCTGTCTATCTAAAAGGAAAGATGAAAACTCTATTCTTACCACCAAAAGGTTAATCAAGCTACGTGTCTGTTTTGCTCACTGAGTCTTCTCTGAAAGAGAACTTTGAAGATGCCAACTCACTAGTTGATGAAATCCACCGCCTGAGTTTTCAACTGATCTGCACTGTGGAGGTCAGCCAGGATGAGAATTTCTGCCGCGTTCTCCACAGAGAGGTTACTGCAGAGGGCATCCTCACACATGACCTTCAAACGCTCCAGGGCATACTGTAAAACATAAGCAGTGCTGTCATCAGAGCAGCGATCGCGCCAGACTGACTGCAACTGAAGTTGTTCTCTATAACTGCTGCACAATGAACAGAATTCGAGCATGGAAAGTTACTATCAAAATTATAAAACAATCACACTTTGAAGGCTGTTTAAGCTGAAATGATAGCTGAACTGATGTTGGTACTTGCTATCAAATTCTTAAGTTTACCTATTAGAATGTCATTCAGGTCAGATTCATATCCTGGTCTACTCTATCACCTATCTTTCTTAAGCTATTACCACCTCCCCTGATAACAGGCATTAGTCAGCTGCAAGCCAATGGAACATTATATTTAAACCTGAAATTCTTCTATGCAAGCCCTTTCTCCTTCAGCACCGTCACAACCCCCACAGGATACCCCAAGTGGCCCATCTAAGCTGTGAGAAGGAACCTTGTGGTGATTTTCACCAGCATCTCTGCCACCGAATGAGGCAGAGATGTTCCCAAATGATGGTGAACCAATGGCCTCCTATGAAATAGCAAAGGATCATGGAAGTCCTGCTTTATTGAGGTTGAGGTTAAGATTCTCAGGGTAAAACACAAACAGCAGAGGCCCTTGGTCCAATTTTAGTCTAAAAACCTCTATTTTGGGCTGGGAGATGGCTCAGTGGTTAAGGCGCTTGCCTCTAGAAGCTAAGGACCCGGTTCAATTCCCTAGTACCCACATAAAGCCAGATGCACAAAGTGGTGCATGCATCTGGAGTCCTTTGCTAGAGGACCTGGCATACTCATACACACTCTCTCTCTGTATCTCTCACTCTTTGTCTTTCAGTCTATCTCTCTGTATCTC
Source organism: Zapus hudsonius (assembly GCA_004024765.1). Taxonomy (NCBI): domain Eukaryota; kingdom Metazoa; phylum Chordata; class Mammalia; order Rodentia; family Dipodidae; genus Zapus; species Zapus hudsonius. The sequence goes on along the minus strand of PVHP010030499.1, from coordinate 12,093 downwards.
TGCTTACAAATAAAAAGACATCTCTATTTTGTAAAGAAATAGGTTTGGTAATGTTGGAAACATTGATTCAGCTGACTAGCATTGATGGAACTCTTGTTATCTGCTCTCATAAGACATGAATTTACCAAGAAGTTTCAGACTAGAAAGTAGGAAATAAAAGGAGGCACAAAAAAATACTATCCACCAGTACAGGAGAAGTTTGCTGTGAGGCTGACCAGTTTCTTCATAGGTCCCACCCTGAAGGCCCAAGAACTCAATGACAAAATAACCCCCTAGGCTGAATTATAGCAATCAAGCCAGGACAATTTTACTGTTATGAATTTTGGGTGAGGAGGCATATTTCCTGCAGCAAAAAGAGAGTTATTGGTTTTGGTGCCACTTTAATTTTTTACATGTAATGGGAAAACGAGAATGATACTAGACAAATAAGAAATGAGGTTGTTTTGTCTTACAGGACTGAAAAAGGATGAGTCTTCATGCAGCGCTGTGTAGATCATCTCTCCATAAAGCACTGCACAGACCATCCCTCTCCATACAGTGCTGCAAAGACTCTTATCCTTTATTTTATTTTATTTATTTATTTTTTCGAGGTAGAGTCTCATTCTAGCCCAGGCTGACCTGAAACTCACTATGTAGTCTCAGGGTGGCCTTGAACTCATGGTGATCCTCCTACCTCTCTGGGATTATAGGCATGTGCCACCATGCCCGGCTTATCCTTTCTTTTAAGAAAACATTTTATTTGCAAGGAGAGAGAAAGGGAGGAAAGCAGGGAGAGAATGGGTACACCAGGGCCTCTAGCCACTGCAAATGAACTCCGATGCATGTGCTGCTTTGTGTATCTGGCTTATGTGGGTGGATACCTGGGAATTGAACCTGGGTTGTTAGGTTTTGCAGGCAAGTGCCTTAACAGCTGAGCCATATCTCAAGCACCCCCTTATCCTTTCTAATACATTCTTTTAAAAGAACGTTTACTGTGAATAGCTCTGATCACTACTGCATAATTAGACAAAAGTAGCCATTCTTTGTCCCTAGGGGGACAAAGTTTTTTCTTAATTATGCTTCTGAAAAACCTGCCTAATGGCAGTACTTACCCGGGAGATTGAAATTTTGTCTCCTAGGCCTGGCCAACGTGTTTTGTTTTGTTTTTGGTCTAATTACACATGTCCCCAGGAGACTAAAAATGTTCAGAAGAAGCTGTTTTAGCCTCTTGGGTAAATTCTAGATATTTAGATCCTTCCATGAAAGATTTCTTGCTCTGTTTTCCTAAACCTCATAGGGAGGTGTAAAGGTAAAAGATACTTGCTTGAAGCAAAGACTATCTAATGAATTCTGAATGAAATTTAAAATGCACCCTTTTCAGTTACTTCTCATTCACAAATTTAAAGCACTGTGATTCAACTGCTTTATATTTTAAAATCAGAAAGCAACATGTTCTATTGAAAACATCCTCCTTGGGGGCTGGAGAGAAGGGCATTGGTTAAGGTGCTTGTCTGCAAAGGCTAATGACCTGGGTTTAATTCCCCAGAACCCACATAAGCCAGATGCACAAAGTGGCACATGCATCTGGAGTTTTTTGCAGTGGCTAGGGGTCCTGGTTCACCATTCTCTCTTTCTTGCTGTCTCTCTCTTTATCTGTATCTCTCTGCTTGCAAATAAATTTAAAAAAAAAATTTTTTTAAATTTTTATTTATTCATTTTCAAGCAGAGAGAGAGAGAGAGATAGAGAGAGAGCACCAGGGCCATCACCTTGTGGGTCTGGCTCATGTGGGTCCTGGGGAATTGAACCCGGGGCCTTAGGCACTGGAGGCAAGCGCCCCAACCGCTAAGCCATCTCTCCAGCCCTAAAAAATTTTTAAAAAGGAAAAAAATTCTCCTTGATTTGTAATTCAGGCTGATCCTATTGCCCAGGACACTTACTATATGGTACCAGCAGGTTCTCTGGCAGAGGAAAAAGCTGAAACCCAAGGACACAGAAGTTTAACCTTGGCTCTAAGGATGTACAACTTTAAACCTTAGTATTTGTCTAAAGAAGACTTTGTAGTACTATTCATCCTTGCAGACCTAGAAGATGAGAGAGCAAACACCTGGTGGGTATAAGCACAAGTGATCTGGTTCTGGTTTCACTGGAGACCAGAGAGAGGCAGAGAAACTTTATGCAAAGTAGGCCATGGCCTAGGTGTGGGGACATACAGGTGTAATCCCAGTGCTCAGGAGTTAAGGCAGAATGATTGAAAGGTTGAGGCCAGCTGGGCTACATAGTGAGAACCTATCTCAAAATAAACAACAAAGTGGGGATTGGATTGTGTCATATTTTACTCAGCTTGCAATGAATATTTTCTTACTATATCATTGAAAGCTTTTCTTTTCTTTTTTTTTTTTTTAGTTTTTTTTTTTTTTTTTTTTTTCGAGGTAGGGTCTCACTCTAGCCCAGGCTGACCTGGAATTCACTCTGTAGTCTCAGGGTGGCCTTGAACTCATGGTGATCCTCCTACCTCTGCCTCCCTAATGCTGGGATTAAAGGCGTGCGCCACCACGCCCGGCTCTGAAAGCTTTTCTTATTGTTTCCATGGGAAGCAAGTTTCTTCTCGTCAGCATTTAAAGTCAAATGGAGTTTTCATATTGCTAATTGTACTAATAAATTCTTCAAAGATGATAAGAAGGATACAGTTATTATTCCAACTTTCATCAGGAGCATTGATTAGGTCTACATGCCTCATCTACAAACACTCCAAGATATCTATATATATATATATTTTTTTTAAAAAATATTTTGTTATTCATTTTTCAAACAGAGAGAGAGAGAGAGAGAGAGAGAGAGAGAGAGAGAGAGAGAGAGAGAGAGCGCACCAGGGTCACCACCTTGTGGGTCTGGCTTATGTGGGTCCTGGGGAATTGAACCAGGGGCCTTAGGCACTGGAGGCAAGTACCTTAACCACTGAGCTATCTCTCCAGCCCAGCTATCTCTCCAGCCCAAACACTCCAAGATATTGATTAATAAGAATAAACCAGCATGCCTTATAATCCCAGCACTAGGGAGGCAGAGGTAGGAGGATTGCCGTGAGTTCAACACAGTGAATTCCAGGTCAGCCTGGACTAGAAAGACCCTATCTCAAAAAACCAACAAAAAAAAAAAAAAAAAAAAGAATAAACCCTCCACTGAAAATCCAGGCACCTTTCTCTGTCCTTAGGCACAAGGAAGGTAGAAGATGACACACGACACACTTCCTGACTTCTTGAGCAAGCCCTAGGAAGGCTCTGGGGCCCTGGCTAGAGCCCACTCTCCCCTTGGATGGGAAGAGACAACACTTCCAGCAAAGCAGCTTCTTTCTCAGGGGTCTATTGCTGACAAGTTAGGCCCTTTTCACACCCTCACATCAAATGCTCCTGCCCCAGAAAGGAAAAGCTTCTGTCCTTTGCTTCCTCCCCTGCCCCTCCCCGCATGTGGTACCTCCACAACCTGGAAAGACAGAACAAGCTCCATCTGATGGGCCACACAACTAACGTTAGGTTCCCAGTGTGCTACTAGGCCCACTAATCCTAAATTGGAAGCACATTTTTAAAAATGCCCAATGCACATTAGCATGCCCAAGGTTGAGAAATCTTGCAGTAAAATGGCAACTTTTTGACTTGAATAAATTCTGTATCTCTCTCTCTCCAAAGAGCTATTAATCATTTTATGATTCTGAATAACTACAGTATGTTTCAATAATGACTTAGCAAAAGCTGAAGATGCTGACCAGAACACTAAGAAAAGACTAGTCTCAGGGCTAGAGAGATGGCTTAGTGGTTAAGGCACTTGCCTATACAAGCCTAATGACCTGGGTTTGATTCCCCAGTACCTACCTAAAGCCAGATGCACAAAGTAGTGTACGTATCTGGAGTTCATTTGCAGTGGCTGGAGGCCCTGGCGTGCCCATTCTCTCTCTCTCTCTCTCTCTCTCTTTCAATAAATAAATCAATTAATATTGAAAAAAAGACTAGCCTCTTTTTGACAAAGTCTGATTAAATTAATAAACTAAAACACATCTTGGGCTGAAGAGATGGCTTAGCAGTTGGGGAGTTTGCCTGCAATGCAGAAGGACCAGATTCCCCAGTGCCCATGTAAATTAGCCAGATGCACATGTGTCTGGAGTTCATTTGCAGTGGCTGGAGACCCTGGTGTACGCTCTCTCTCTCTCTCTCTCTCTCTCTCTCTCTCTCTCTCTCTCTCTCTCTCTCTCTCTCTCTCAAATAAATAAATAAAATATTAAAAAATATCTTGCAAAAAAAAAAAAAAAGCACAGTGAAAATGTTAGTATCACCTGAATCTTCACTCTTGCTGGGGTTAAATTTGAGATGGGATAAGAAGAGTAGTGAGACTCTTTCAGCACCCAATCACAAGTGGGGGAGGGGCTCATAAGCTCCCAGAGTAGCTATTGGCAGTTAATGGTTGCTGGGGGAAGGGGAATCATGTTCTTCACTCTTGTCGCCACTGGTTAAGTTGCCCATGCTCTAGTACACAACTTCCCACCAATGCTCATGCAAGCAACCCCAACACACACACACACACACACACACACACACACACAAATATATAAATAAGAAAAGTAAAAGAAAGAGAGAGATTGGAGTTGGAATGGAATTAGCTGGGAAGAAGAAGGGTTTTAGTGGAAGATAAGAAACGATAATGTCAGGTAAGATCAAAATACATAATGCATGTATAAAATTGTCAAAAATAAAAATAAAATTTAAAAGAGAAAAGAGGACAATGGCCAGCACATGTTTATTTTCCATAGTTAGGGTGACCTTGATGGTTTATCATTCAAAGGATATTTGCTATTGTGTTAGAACAATATATAAATGAGATTGTCCTGCCCAAACTAAACTAAGACACACTTATGCTCATTTTACCCATAATGTAACACAGAAGTCAGCTCACAAATCCAAAGAGGTCACAATCATGCCTGCTCCTGTGGTTATTTTCCTATTCTTATCTCACCTTGTCAGCAGCTGCCAGCAAATCGTCAGCCATTTTATCAAGGTTTGGCGCCTTCCCCGTGTAAATGAAGCACATCATTTCCTTAAAAACTTCAGGCTCTACATCATTGATTTCAACCCGATTCTAGGCCAAAAAAAAAAAAATAATAATAATAATAATTAAAAATTTTTTAAAATGAGAAACATTCTAACAGAACAAAATTCCTAAACTATTTTCATGATTTTAAGCACTGGTGAGCCAAGAAGCTTATATGACTTAAAATCTAACACGAATGGAAAATGGCTCCTCACCTGTTTGATAGGACCAGCCCTTTTCCCATCAAGTACACTACTTTTGCTTTCTCAAATACAACAGCAAAATAGCTATTTCTCTGCTTTCCCCCCCCTGATTTTTAGGAGTAGAAATCCATGTCTAATATCTTTACCCCTAACTGCTCAGATGGTGTGCTGGGCATTAAGTGAGTCCACTTTACCTGGGACACTTCCAGATCACCTCTCTCTGCTCTCAGAAGGTGTTTGTTTAGGGAATTGTACTCCATTTTAACAATACAGTAAGAAAAGTAACTAGGAAAATAAATCTGCAAAACTGGGAAATAATCTGATTCTAATCACCTGGTTAAAAAGTCACATCTCCATCTGGTTTACATACCTTTTTACTCTCTTCCATTTCATGTTCAAACATGGCACTAAAAACTGGAGATCTAGCTATAAAATAAAAGGGAAACAAACACAATAAGTTATAAAATGGAAATAGCTTGATTATTCCCAGTAACAATGAAGAGATCATTGTCCTTCCTGCTCCATTTCCACTGAGGAATGATTTGCAGACCCAAATCACATTAGAATTATAAAATATACTTTTGAAACAATTTGTTAGTTCTATTTCAACCACCCCTATTTTAAGGAAAATATTCATCTATGTTGGATAGCAATAGTATACCCTCTGGTGCAGACTTTGGGGTTCAAATGGAAGGTACTCCATGGTCTAAGTAGGGTATCCCAATACCTGGTCCTTCATAGCTCACTCTATTTGGTAAAATTATCTTCCTCCATATTTAATTTCTTTTATTAAAGAAAAGTTAATTTTTTCTTTAAGGATGAGGATAAAGGTTAGAGAACATGGTTCTAACCCCTACACATTCTATGGACATCCATGAGCCCCACAAAAATATGTAAATTTAGTTTTAATCATGTAAAGTAATTAAAATGACTAAGATCTCAAATTTTCATGTTGTTGAATAACTCAAGGCTTGGGTCAAAGTTGAGACAAGAGCTACCACCTCGAGAGTGGAAGAACAGATGGGAGTATGTAGGAAGGCTCTGAGCTAACAGCAACAGGAACTTTTGGCCTATAGTTTATGTCAGAAAGAAATAATTTTAGCTCTGCCATTTTCTAACCATAGTCTTGGGCAAATCACTTAACCCTCTGAACTTCAATATTTTAGTCTATAGAAGAAGTATATTAATTCTTACTGTTCCTATCTCAGATGAATTATAGACTGTTTGGTACTAAAGGACTAATTCTCTAATTCAGAAGTTGGAGGTCCACAGCAGCAAATGGGTTTTAGAGGGCCATCTGTAGATAAAATAGCAGTGGTTGCAATGGCAATTAAAAGAATCTGCAGGGAAAACAGACCCCTGGGGTTGACCCATGTTTGACAGGATGGGTGAAAAAGAGGGAGGGGAGCCACACACTAGAAGCAGCAGGAAAGATGGGGATGGAGCTCAGGGGTAGAGTGCTTGCTGAGTATGTATGGGGCCTTGGGCTTGATTCCTTCAACTATAAGGGGAAAAAGGTAGCCAGAGAACCAGGGGAAAGGAGAGAGGAGTCAAGTAATATACGAACTGTAGCCTTTCAAATTTAGCAAGTAGCAGGTCATACACGTAACTTTGGAAAACTGCTTTCCTAGCATGGAGGTGAACTGAGGACAAGTAGGAGAAAGGAAGGAGGCAGTGAATGTGCTAACTTACGAAATTTAGGTGTGTGTGTGGGGGGTGTTAGGGACAGAGAGCACACAACTGGTAGAAAGGTTTCTGGGAAGGCAGGATGAGATTCAGTCTTCTCTGAACCTAAAGAATACCTCTTCCTCCTTCACTGAGAATGAAGGAGAGGGGACAGGCAAGAGGCCAGGGTATTCCTGCAAAAGGGATTCAAAGTCCTCTAGGAGGAAATGTGGGCAAAGACATCTTTTGGGAGGAGAATAGAGGAGAGTGGCTCATGCTGAAAAATCTGTTGAGGAAAAGAAAGGCACCTGACTGCATCTATAGAAAGATGTAGCTGTGTGTGGTGGTGCAAACAGGAGGCTGAGGTAAGAGGATTGCTCAGTGAGTTCCAGGTTAGTCTGGTCTAGAGTGAGACCCTGCCTTGAAAAAGATCAACCAACAAACCAATCAATTAAAGTTGCCATGGTAGTGTTGGGGGCCTTACTGCACGGACAAATATTAGCTTAAGTTTCCTCCAACATTAACAGTGACACCCAGTTGAAGTGGGAAATGGGAAGATGTTAAATGAGGCAAACTGTGTCACCTCAGACGTGAACTTGAGAATGCTGAGAGTTTCTGCTGAGGAGTCTTAGGAAGAAGCATGTTACTCAGAGGCTCATGCGAGCCCTCACAGATCTTGTGATGTGCAGAGCAGTGTGTGGCTGGGGCTCCCCCTGTCCTGTGAGGTGAAGTCAGTTGCTCCTCTTCGCCAGTCTTTCTGGTCTTAAAAGATCAAGACCTTGGACTTTCCTCTGGATCAGTAGTAACAGTCTCCTTCTTCTAGTGCATAAACACTGAAGAAAGGGCTAAACCCTTTAAGGTCTGTGTCTCAGCTAGATGGCATTTAGTCTCAAGACCAAAATCTGGGCTGGAGAGATGGCTCAGCGGTTAAGGCACTTGCCTCTAGTGCCTAAGGCCATGGGTTCAATTTCCCAGGTCCCACATAAGCCATACCCACAAGGTGGTGGCCCTGGTGTGCTTTCTCTCTCTCTCTCTCTCTCTCTCTCTCTCTCTCTCTCTCTCTCTCTCTCTCTGTATCTCTCTGCTTGAAAATGAATAAATAAAATATTTTTAAAAAAGACCAAAATCTTCTTCACTTTATCTAAAACATCTAAATCTTAGGAATTGCTACCCATTCTTAAGTGCTCTATCAGCTACTCTCAAGGTGCAGACATTTAATATTTTTGCACACCAATATTTATACCTTGTAAATAGCCTTGTCCACTACAAAATGCAAAACAAAAATTCAATTTAGAGGAAAGCAGCATTTTTGGTCCTGAGAACTAAAATTTTCAGAACATAAAAATATATCCAGGCATGCTGGTGCATGCCTGTAATTCCAGTACTTGGGAGGAGGCAGGAGGACCCAAAGCTCAAAGACAGCCTGGGTTATGGGTCAAGTTCCAGGTTAGCCTAAGCTACACAGTGAGACCCTGTCTTAAAAAAATAAAACCAGGGGCGGAGAGATGGCTCAGTGGTTAAGGTGCTTGTCTGCAAAGCCTAAGGACCCTGGTTTGATTTCCCAGTACCCATGTAAAGCAAGATGCACAAGGTGGGGCATACGTCTGGAGTTTGTTTAAGTGGGTAGAGGCCCTAGCTCACCCATTCTATTTGCCTCTGTCTCAAACAAACAAACAAACTAACTAAATAAATAAATAATTTTAAAAATCCAAGAAATCCAGGCTGGAGAGATAGTTCAGTGGTTAAGGATGCTTGCTTGTAAGATCTGACCGCCCTGGTTTGATTCTCCAGGGCCCACATAAAGCCAGATTCACAGAGAGGTGCATGCATCTGGAGTTTGTTTACAGTGGCAGGAGGATTTGGTGTGCCCATTTCTCTCTCTGCTTATAAATAACAAATAAATAAATAAATAAATAAATAGATAGATATTTAGGTGCAGAAAATTGAAAATTTTCCAAAAATTGAAGCTGTTTCAAAGGTGATCAGGTAGCTAACTGTTTTTCCTTATTTTACCAACATTATAAAGCAAACCATGAATAAATACCAACCTGCTAAGATAGCCTTGTGAGCCTGGAATTCCTGGCCAGCCACACATAAGCAGCAGTCTGTGAACCGGGAATTCTCCCACAGCCCCCCTAACTCATCAGCCAACCGGCACTCGGGAACCTTCACCATATTCATAGTATTTTGGCCAGATATGTTGACAGAATCTTGTACCACACTCACCTGCGAAATATAAGGAAGCACAAGGCAAAACTTTTGTTACCAGTGGGTGGAGAGATTGGCTTTGCTTCAGTGCTGCAATGTTCAGATGCCACGTTCTCTTGGAATCACCTCCACAAATCAAAGCTTCCTCCTCTGGGTCAATTAATTTCCTACTTTCACAACTATACTTTTAAAAACCATCTCAGGACAATGACAAAGGCCTCACAGAGCAACTTCTTCCCGGTTTCTAATAAGCCCCACACCTCCCTGCACTACAAATGACAGCACATTCACCAGAGGGAAACTGACAGAACAAATGCTACATCCCAAGTGTTCCTTCACTCTGTCATATCCTGCCTTCAATGAAAAGTTACATACAAAGAACTCCTTGTGCTGGGCATAGTGGTGCACCTTTAATCCCAGCACTTGGGAGGCAGAGGTAGGAGGATTGCAGTGAGTTCAAGGCCACCCTGAGACTACAGAGTGAATTCCAGGTCAGCCTGGGCCAGAGTGAGACCCTACCTCGAAAAACCAAAAACCAAAAAACAAACAAACAAAAAACCAAAAAACAAAATAATTGTTAGTTACCAAACAAAAAATAAGACCTTGAAAAGAAATCACGTGCCTAACAACCCCAGCCATGCTTCATCTTCTACAAAAGTAAGAAAATTAAGGTAGAAAAGTTAAACCCATATAGAACTCACAAGCTTTGAGAATCAGCTCCCCACTTTTGCTATTGCGAAGTCACATGAAAAGGCAGTTTAGGAACATCCCTGATGACCTAGATTTCTTGACCTTCAAGATGCAAGTCACCCCATAGCTACAGCCATAAACCCACAGGCAAAGTTAGTGCTGGAGCCAATGACCTGTAATCCCCTCTGTGCAAGAGTGGGATATTTACTGTCAGGTCAAGAAACTTACTCATTTGTTTAAAAACTAGCTGTTATGGTCTTGCAATGAAGCAGCCAAGTTAATTAATTATAAATATGCTTAACATTAGTAGCACATTTATCAAACAGATTATAACATTATTTTACTGGCCCAGAATCCAACACTCCACAGAGATTCTCTTTTCTCTCTAAGATTTCTAATTTGGTTTAACCATTTTCTCATAAGAATACCCTCATTTCTTTGATATAACATTATCACCAAAGTGGAAGCTGTCTGTTACTAGTTACAACTATAAAATACCATTTAAAAAAAAAAGGGAGCTGGGCATGGTGGCACACACCTTTAATCCCACCAGCACTCGGGAGGCAGAGGTAGGAGAATCGCTGTGAGTTTGAGGCCGGCCTGAGACTCCAGTGAATTCCAGGTCAGCCTGAGCTAGAGTGAGACCCTACCTCAAAAAACCAAAAAAAAAAAAAAAAAAAAAGGAAAGGATCAATTAAATCCAACTTCCTCGTAGGAGCAGGCAGAAATCTCCAGGGGTGGCCAATGAAGGGAATGAAGAACGCTTTTGGCACTGTGTTCCTAGCTTGAATTAAACCAGGCTGACATGAACCCAAAGTCATTAACACTTGATGGCAATTTAGTAGACTGGGTAAAATGAGTTGGCAAAAGCTAAGCTGAATTTCATATAAACTATGGTTACCAGTGGACCTTCCATTGGTTAGATGCATGTTTGGTAATGAGTGGGGCCCAGAGGCTGTGACACCTCTCAGTGGGGCAATTCTTCTCTCTGGACACAGACAGGAACACAGCAGGAAAGAGAATGTACCTTTACTGCCTGAGCCAGGCTTGTTCTGAAGATATATGGATGCTTGGAGTCTCCAGAGCTCTGAATGTCTGGCACCTCTTACCAACATTAAATATGCTTAATTAAAAATAAATTTTAAATGGCATTCACAAATGAGTCTTCAGAGCCCAAAGTTTTAACTTAGAGAGGGATTGTTTTCCTCTGCAAACGATGATGCTAAAATGAGACCATTTTGAGAAAAACTAAAGATTCTTTTAATGCCTATGGAGACTCATTCAGAACTGCAGCTGTGAAGACGATGTGGTTGTGACATTTATGTCGTATTATAAATGAATACATGAAAATGTCTCAGGAAGGCTGTATAACTCTCTGCTTCAAGTTGTAAGAGTCTCACTTTAAAGTCAATTCCTTTTCTTAAGAAAGGAAATTTCATGGAAAGATATTACATGCTCATGGTTAGGGAGAATCAATATAGTAAAAATGGCAATCCTGCCAAAAGCGATTTACAGATTCAATGCCATGCCGATAAAAATCCCAACCTCTTTCTTCACAGACATAGAAAAAAATAATCTCTAACATACTACAAAGCCATAGTAACTAAAACAGCATGGTACTGGTTTAAAAACAGATAGACAGATCAATGGAACAGAATTGAAGACCCAGCTTTAAATGGAAGTAACTTCAGTTATTTGATCTTTGACAAGGGGGCCAACAATGTACGATGGGCCAAAGATAGCATCTTCAACAAATGGTGCTGGACAAATTGGATAAACACGTGTAAAAAAATGAAAATAGACCCACTCCTTTCACCATGTACAAAAATCAACTCTAAATGGATCAGAGACCTCAATATAAAACCTGTAACCTTGAACACCCTGGAAGAAAAAATAGGAGGAACTCTACATGAAATAGGAGTAGGGAAAAATTTCCTGAGCAAATCTCCAGCAGCCCAGGAAATGCAACAATCACTTAACCAATGGGACCTGATCAGGCTCAAAAGCTTCTATACAGACAAACCATACTCAGAGCCAATAGACCCCCATCAAACTGGGAGATGATCTTTATCAGCTATAACTCAGACAAAGGCCTAATCTCCAGATCTTACAGAGAACTCAAAAAAATACATAATAAAATCTCAAACAGCCCCCTCACAAAATGGGGCACTGATCTCAACAGAGAATTCACAGAGGAGGAAACACAAATGGCCTTGTCCCATCTAAGAAAGTGATCAGCATCCTTAAGCATCAGGGAAATGCAAATCAAAACCA
>PVHP010030498.1:0-21789 GCA_004024765.1 Zapus hudsonius | reverse complement strand
ACTTAGTTCCTGGTCAAACTATATCAGAGTGAGGCCTTGCCTTAAAACAAAACAAAACAGAACAAAAATGAAATAAAAACAAAGAAACAAACAAGAACAAAGTAGTACAGAGACTAGGTAAGGAATTAGATTAGGAGCATATTTTGGCCGCAGGGTTTGGGGAGGAGTGTGGAAGCTGTAAGGTTCAAAGATCCCCTGAGGACAGACCACCAGAGACTAGAGTCAGAGCAAACACAAGGGTCACTTTATTCAGACAGGTTCGAACCTGGACCACAGTCACATAGCTAAGAAGCTAGCTGGGAACTGTGGCACTCAGCATTCTAGTCGAACTCATTTTAAAGGCTGAAGCAAACATTTTCTTAGATAAACACAAGTATATTTTTGGGCCTGGGGGTGAGGGTCAGAGGTTATTGCCTGTGCAAGCATGTGTACAGAAGCAGATAGCAATGGTTAGAGCTGGGGGGGGGAGACATCTGCTTGGCCAGAAGTCCTGTGTTTGATCATTTTTATCTTTCTACATTCCTGTGGTGTAAGCCTCATTATAGAAAGAAGAAGTACATTTCTGACTCCCGATTAACTCTTATTGCCAGCCCCAGCTTCACGTTTAGTGTTGGGCACTCCCTGTTGGCGCTGCTACTGAGGGCACAGAGAACAAAGGGTTAAGGATGTATGAGTGAGGTGAAACCCCGATAATTCGGTAGGCGTTTCCCAGCTCCACCTACCCTGACTCCCAACCCCCATGGGCTAGCACAGACCAGCATTTCCATCTCAGCCTGATGGCATTGGGTATCAGAAAAACTTCCTTGTACCCATCCCCATGGACCAGACCGTGGCTAGCATCACGTATTTCCAGCCCCTCATGGCCCCCAAATGAGGTGTTCTCAGGTTGTCCCCACCCACCTGTCCCACCCACCTATCCCAGTGCAGGCTGCCAACTCCCCACTCCCATCAACCAATTTCCTTTTCTCTTCCCCATTCCCCATCCCCCTGATCCCCTTTTCCTATAAAATGTAAGTTCCCCCAATTGAATAAAGAACCACATGGATATACAATACAATCTACTTGCCTCTGTGTCCCGCCAGACCCCCTTGCGCCATCCCCCCAACTCTGTGGGCCCCAGCCCTGAGACAACGGACAGCGGACAGCTCACCTTGGCTCCCACCGCTTCTCCGGTTTCCCTCTGCCAGTGGCCGAGGGCACCCCCGGAGGAGAAAACAACAGTTTAGTATTTTCCCAGGGACCCATAGCACAGCTTCCCAGGCTAAGGTTAGCACATTGAAATAAGTATTTGGTGCTTAGCCGTTTTATTTCACAAAAGTCTCTACTTTTCTATTTCAAATATACTTTAAGTTCCATAATCATACAATCCTAAGAAATTGACAAACCATATAATACATATTCGCACATTTTGAAACAGTATAGGCAAAAACAATGATTTCCAAGATAAGCTATATCCTTATATTTACCATATTTGAGAATGTTACCTTTGAAATCCTTCAGTATATATTAGATATATATATATCTAATATATATATGACATATATATTATATATATTAGAGTTTTCATTTATGTGATCGTGTCCAAAAGCAGGGAAAGCCATCAAAAAAAAAAAAAAAAAAAAAAGCAGGCAGGCAGATTGTCAGTGATTAGCCCCGCCCAGCTGCAGACGTCCCCAGGCTGTTTTTTTTTTGTCTTTCTCAGCCTCAGGGGCTGAATTTGCATCTCAGAGAAGGGAGAAATACTTTTTTCTTCTGTTTCCAAGACGCTATGGAAATTGAGTCAAAGAATTATAAAAAGATTTCCCATGTCAAAAAGTACACAAAGAGAAAGAGAAAGAGAAAGATTACAGCGGAGCAGAAGCCTCCAAGCAGCGCTTGTCTCTTTAGCTTTCCCTGGAAGGAGGAAAAAATGGGTGATTAGGTTTTTCTTTTCCCTAGTCCTATAAGACCAAGAAGGTTAGGAAAGGGGAGATTAGGAATTGAAATTTGTTTATCTTTCTCCGCATTAGCTGTGAAAAGAATCTGGGTGTCAGTCATTAACAGGTTAATTCGCAAGTGCAAACCACAACAGAACATTCTTTTCAGTTTCAGAATTAAGGCCTTTCCAGATGGGGACCCCAAGTGTCCCCTTCCCCGAGACTGAGAAGATGTCTCTTGTCAATCTCCTGACCGTCTGATACGCACGTCTGCCGGACTTACTTGGTCAGCACACAGTGGGAACAGGTCTGAGTGCCTAAAAAGGCTCACTAGCACTATGAGCTCACTTCAGAACCGGAAAAAGAAAAATGAGCTAGCTTTTAGACAAAAGGCGCTGTTTACTTACCAATTGATTCTCTGATTGGGGAGTCTGGTGGGTCTGCAGGATCCCGGATGGATGAGCCCCCAAGCTGTAAGGTTCAAAGATCCCGGAAGACAGACCAGACTCCAGAGACTGGAGTCAGAGCAAACACAAGGGTCACTTTATTCAGACAGGTTCGAACCTGGACCACAGTCACACAGCTAAGAAGCTAGCTGGGAACTGTGGCACTCAGCATTCTAGTCAAACTCTTTTTAAAGGCTGAAGCAAACATTTTCTTAGGATAAACACAAGTATATTTTTGGGTCTGGGGGTGAGGGTCAGAGGTTATCGCCTGTGCAAGCATGTGTACAGAAGCAGATAGCGATGGTTAGAGCTGGGGGGGAAGAGACATCTGCTTGGCCAGAAGTCCTGTGTTTGATCATTTTTATCTTTCTACATTCCTATGGTGTAAGCCTCATTATAGAAAGAAGTACATTTCTGACTCCCAATTAACTCTTATCGCCAGCCCCAGCTACACGTTTAGTATTTTCCCAGGGACCCATTAGCACAGCTTCCCAGGCTAAGGAGCTGCAAGATTAGTATTTTCCCAGGTACCTATAGCACAGCTTCCCAGGCTAAGGTAAGTACATTGAAATAAGTATTTGGTGCTTAGCCATTTTATTTCACAAAAGTCTCTACTTTTCTATTTCAAATATACTTTAAGTTCCATAATCATATTTCACATTTCACAGCAGGCACACCCAGAGGTTGATATACTTCATGCCTGAAATGTGGTGGACACTTTCAGAAGTGAGTGACACATGACTGGAGAGATGACTCAGCAGTTAAGGCACTTGCCTCTAGTGCCTAAAGCCCCAGATTCAATTCCCCAGGACCCACATGGGCCAGACCCACATGGTGGTGGCCCTGGTTCTCTCTCTCTCTCTCTCTCTCTCTCTCTCTCTCTCTCTCTCTCTCTCTCTCTCTCTCTGTATTTCTCTGCTTGAAAATGAATAAATAAAATATTTAAAAAAATAAGTGAGTGACATGAAGAAGAATAGGACATACAGTGTAGTGTTCCAGAAGAAACCAGGAATAAAAGTAGATTTCCAAGCATTTAGAGAATGATAATTTAAGCTCATTTTTGACACCTACCTGGCAGAATGTCAAGAGGAAAGCCAAATCTCAAAGCTGCAAAATGAGAGAAGAAAATTTAACAGTGGAAGATAGATTTAAAAAGACGGCCAATCTTAAAATGTGAAAGGCATGGTGAACTGAATTTGACCTTCTGGCAATTTGTAACAAAGATAAATACTTTTCCAAAGATAGAATTTTTGTTTATCTAAATTAATGAAGAACATTATTCTTCCTGTAGTTTGGCTAGTCCCAGACCTTTAATTTTCAGCAATGGAGGATTTTTCTTTTCTTTTCTTTGCTTTTCTTTTCTTTTTCTCTTCACTTCTCTTTCTTCTCTCCTCTCCTCTCCTATTTCTCTTTTCTCTCTCTCCCTTCCTCCCTCCCTCTCTCTATTTTTGTTTCTTTCTTTAAAGACTTAGTCTGAATTAAGTCTGGCTGTGATGGCTATGCACATATTTTGTTTGAGCTACCTGCTTCAGCCCTACCTGGTGGAATCTTTGGGAGGAAGTGTTTCACCAGTGGCTGACTCAATGTCTCTCCGCTATGTTGTAGGATGAAGTGAGCCAACTTCTTCCACCATGATGAAGCCTGGAGTATCTCCTTTCCTCCAGAAGCTGCCTCGTGCCTGGTGTTTGCCGAGCAATGAGAAGCTAACCTTGGTCATCTGAATCTCCTGCCTCCATCTCCTCATGCTGGGATTACAGGCATGTGCCTGGGTCCTCAGATAGTTTCATCCAAACTCTTACCTCATTTTCTAAATCCACATTTTCTTTTTATCCTCTTGGGAAAAATAATGGAGTGGAATTGGCTAACAGTGAACTTTAGACGGAATTTCAAAGGAAAGGTAAGCGCAAATCGTGTACGCATTCTTGATTAAATCCTAGGCTAGTTTACTTCCTTTTCAGTTAATTCACTGGACGAGTAGTGGTGGAAGAGGATAGTATATTGAAGCTCTTGATAAAACTTACAGTGGAGAGGAATATGAATAAGAACAAACTATGCATAAAAAGGCCAAAAGGAAACTCATGACTTTGTTAATTTAAAAATTTACAAAAAATGTCAAAATAGCTGTTAAGAATAAGAACCAAGCCATGAATGTAGGCCTCCTGCATCCAATTCCAAAACCAAAATACATACTAAAGGCCTTAGATAACTAATCTTCTGGAGGAGAGTTAAGTAAATTTGGGTTTCATTCAATAATCGAGCAAATAGCCAAGAGTGGTTCTGTCTCAGAAGTCCAAGTCCTTTGACGTCAGTAGAAGCAGGACTCTGCAATGCACTCAGGGCAGGGCTGTAGGTGCACATTCCTCTTCCCTGATCATATTTCTTACTAATCTCTTCATATTTATAGATAGAATGCCAAAAAATGTTAAGTGTGTGCTAATCAGTTCCTAAAAGGATTAAACCATAACTTTAAGTATTAAGCCTTTGCTTATCTTGTCAAAATTCAGGTTTTATTAGATTCCTAATTACTGACTTATTCCCATGCGCAGATGGTCATGGGGAGAAGAACTTCCCTTGTCCAACATAATTTATTGCTCTGTTGACAGATTACAAAAATCTGAGAGCTCTGCTTATCACAGCTGATGTTTCTAATATGCCTGGGGAGTATGTACTTTGTACTTGTACGGTCATTGTGTTACCGCAAGCTCTAGCCTGTTTGTTTGAATAAGGACAAGAACGTGCACAGGGACCATTGCATGAACCTAGCTGTTAAAAGTATGGTGGCTAATAAATACTCTCTATGAATTGTCCTTAAAGAAAGGACTCAAATTTGTAATACGTCTTCACATTCCCATGGCCACACAACTTTTATTCAAATCTGCTTAAAAATGTATACATATAGGGCTGGTGAGATGGCTCAGCGGTTTAGGCATTTGCCTCCAGTGCCTAAGGCCCTGGGTTCAATTCCCCAGGACCCATATAAGTCAGACCCACAAGGTGTTGGCCCTGGTGCATTCATTCTCTCTCTCTCTCTCTCTCTCTCTCTCTCTCTCTCTCTCTCTCTCTGCTTGAAAATGAATAAATAAAATATTTAAAAAATGTATACATATATATGAAAATTGATCAGTTACTTTCTTGTTATTTCTTTGTATCACCACTGAATTTATTCTTGCATAATTATTAGCATTAATAAGTGTCAGAATATCTATCATAGCTATGATTTATGAAATTTTCTTAAAAATACATATTATTTTGCAAGTATATGTTGATAAGGTTCTTGCTTGCTACCTGTTAAAAAAGGAATACCTACTTTTATATCTGAAGTTAGTTAATATTCATGGTCTTTCATAACTGTTATTATTATGTTCAGTCTAATCTTTTTCTAAATAGAGATAATATATGAATAAAAAGAATGAAGAATTCTTCTTGTCAAATAACTTTAGATAAAATTCAGTTATAATACAATGTGGCCCTGGGGGGGGGGAAACAATTTATTAATCAGTTTCTATCAATTACTCTGTCACCAACTCAGAAAAATTGAAATTGTAGAAACATATCATGAGCAAATGAATACAAAAATAATTTATATTAAGGAAACATTCCAGAGTAAAAAGTAGCAATTTCCTATCTTCTGCTTTTCTTCTTTTCATTCAAGACTACAACTCATTGCTAGCCCTGTAGCTTCTTAAAGAATGGCACATAATGATTGGTTAGTGACTGAGACATGAGAAACAGGCCCCGCTCTGGTTTTCCCTTAAAGTCTCTTATTTCTTCCTTTTTCCTTCCCCTTTCCTTCCTTCCTGCCCCAACCCCCTTCCTCCTCCTCCCCTGCCTTCCTTCTCTTCCTTCCTGTCTTTTATCTTGCTTCTCTGTCTTCCTCCTTTCATTCTGTTCCTCTTTCCTTATTTCTTTCTGCCATGCTTGGATCAAACCCAGGACGTGCTGGAAAGGTGCTGTTTTACCGAGCCCCATTCCCAGGCTGGAGACCCTTCATCTTGAGAACATGTGCCCTGATGAGCTCTATGTCTTGTTATTTTGTTTTAAATTTTCTATATTTTTGGCATTTATTAAAAACAATTTTGCTTGTTAATTCAATACCACAGGATTATTTGTATTAACTTTCATGAAGAATATCTTTGTTTTTTTTAAATATATATTTATTGTCCATAATGAGTTACATTATTTAGTGGGCAAACAATGAATTGTTTTCCCCAATTCCCCAATGCCCCCCACTCCCCATCCCCAATCAGCTGGATATCCTCCTCCTTGGGTCATCTGGATCAGTCCTTGTGGCAGGGAACCATGGATAGCCTAGTACTTGGTTATTTTAAAATATTATTTTACATTTAATCAAGTTGTTGATTGTTTCACTTTCCCATGTATTTTTATTTAGCTTTTACTCTACTTGAAAATGTAATTTTTAAAAAACTTTTTTGTACCAGTTTTTTTATTACTTTTTAATGAACTCACAAATGTGTTCCATGCCACTTAAAATATAAATGACTTTGAATTTCTCAAGGGAAGACAGCTTATCTTCAGCTTCCTGTTCTCACAACTTAGCACAGTACCTGCTCAGTTAGGATTCCATTAATTACCTGAGTTAAGCTATAAGGTGTTCTTATCTGTTCTGCTAGGCTTTAGCTAGGTTAACAAACTAGCAGTTATGTTTTCTCTGAGACTTGCAGGCCAGGCAAACATTAGCCCGGGAGGTGGGACCCTGCACTGGGGTCTTTGGCTTACATTACTTTTGGCTTCAGGCCTCACCCTAGGCAAAGAATAAGGAGACACAATGTGTCACCCATCTGATTTCCCAGCAAAAGAAATACAACACAGGTAGTGAAGTGTCCAAGAGACCTGAGAAGCTTTGGAGTAGATATGGGCAGCATTTCTTTAATATTTTTTAATTAAATAAAAACTTTGTATGGACACATCATGTGTTAGTACCATCATTTCCCTCCTCCCCACCCCAACCCATTTCATTGAAGGCCCCCCTCAGTGGGATGGCTGGTATTCACCATGGGGTTGTGAGTTATGAGAGCAGCAGTCAGTCAATGTGTGTGTGAGAGGGGAACAATGCCTCTGAACATTCCCTCCCATCCTGTGGCTGGTACAGTCTCCCCCACCCCCTTCCTTGGAACTTTTTTAATGACAGCTTCCATAAATATAAACAGTGTCCTATGATCAGAATCCCCTCCCACTTCCCTCTCTTTTCTCCCTCCTCCCTCACTAAATTTCTTCTTTCCAACTAGTTTCTCTTCTGTTTTGATATATTTTTCCCCCTTATTATGCAAGTCTTGTGTAGCACTTTGAGGTCATGGATATCATGGCCACTTTGTGTCTGGAAGACTGCATTATAAGTACTTCTCTCCTTGCTTTGGCTCTTACATTTTTTCTGCCTTCTCTTTCCCAGAGGCTCTGAGCCTTGTGTGTGTGTGTGGGGGGGGGGTGATAGAAATGTTTCATTTAGTGCTGAACACTTCAATGCCACTTCTCAGCACATTGGTGAGTTTTGACTCACATCAGTGGTGACCACTATGAAAAGAAAAGCTTCTCTAAGTAAAAGTGAAAGTTACATTAAATATGGGCATAAACACAATTAGTTAGAGGGAAGTTTGGTGGGCAGAATAC
Source organism: Zapus hudsonius (assembly GCA_004024765.1). NCBI lineage: Eukaryota > Metazoa > Chordata > Mammalia > Rodentia > Dipodidae > Zapus > Zapus hudsonius. Next base: position 13,802 of record PVHP010030498.1, on the reverse strand, counting down.
ATCTGTTTAGCCAGAAAACAGCAGTAGTTTCCCACCTGGGCTTATGACCTCCCAGTAAAAGGGTTTTCTTTAGGTTCTCTGGATCAAGTAGAAATTTCCTCTCTTGGAGAAGGCCTCAAGTTCAGTCAGAGAGCTGTTGGTTTCCCTCAAAACAGACATGCCACAATTGCCTCAGTTGGTATGTTTGGCCTGGCTGGCCAGCAGTAAACTTTGCAGGGTCCACTGCTTTGTTTCCTGATGTAGCGTCAGTTCTGAGAGCACTGAGTTTGCACATGTAGGGCTTAGTATAGACACGTTGGTCATCAATGAATCAATTAGTCAGAGCAGGACACAAGGCCTTATTTTCACATATTGCATCTAAGAGAGTTTTAAAGATTGTACTATGCAAGACACTAATAAAAACACTAAATTTAAAAAACACTAAGTAGTGTTAAAAACACTAATTTTTTTTCTGGAGTGATGTTACAAACTTTTTAGTTTCAGTGGCTTCCAAATTCTTTATTGCCTACTTTGTAGGTGTCACTCAAAACTAAAAGTTACACTGTTAAATAGTTATTTAAAAAAACACTGATCAGGACTAAGGCCTTTTTTACAGAACTCCAAACCAGATGCAATAAGGAATGAGAGTGGTAGGCAGGGGAGGTGGCATTCCTTAAACATGACTGAAAACACAGAAAATGATGCTTTTGAATGACTCAATGTGCCAAACCAGGGCATGGGCTTTTGGTTAGCCCAGACACTCCTGGCTGCTTCTCTCAGGGAAAGATAAGCAGCAAGGGACTAGAGGAAAGAGCCAGCTGAGTCCCCACATAGACAGACCTAAATACAAGCAGAAAGGATAGGTGTTGTCCAGCCAGAGATAACAGAGTGCAGTGAAGGTAAGCTAAGATGGGTAGACACTGGGGCCATATCAGAGCAATGTGGGGGTGCAGCCCAGGGTCTGTCCTGAGCTGCTCAGGTGGCAGCTGGTAGTCTCAGGTGATGTTCCTTATCCAAGCACCATTGAGGGCTCACATGTTATAGGTCTTCTTGGTGAACTGAGCTCCTCATCCTCCACCTTGAACTTGAGGTGTTCGATGTAGGCCATGATATCTTCTCCAGGCTGTGTAGTGATGGTCTGGTTCCCATGGATACAAATGTCTTGTGCAACCTGCTGAATGAATCTGAAGTCATGGCTGGCTAGGATCACAAACTCAAGCTCATTGATGACATCCTCCAATGTATCAGTGGTCTTGATGTCCAGGTGATTGATGAGGTCATCCAATAGGAAAAGGTGGGAGATCTAATAGGCCAGCCAGATCAGACACACTTGGAACGTCTGCCCATCTGACAGGCTTGTGATGGGCTCCCCTGATGTTTCTTAGGAAGGTCACATTGTCCAATGATCTTCCTCACTTTCTCCTTCTTCTTGATCTCTGAGTAACATTACATCATGTACTCCAAAGCGGACAGGTTCAGGTCCAGCTGTTCCTGTAAGTTCATGCTAATATCTCATCTTGACACGAGAGTGCTTTCAGGTTGGAACAGCTCTCCAGTCAGCAGCTTCCAAAAGTGGACTTCCCCTCACTGCTGGGATCTATGAGAGCCACTTGTGTGTTGAGGCTAATACCAAATCCAGAATTATTGTAGATGCAATGCCCATATTTTGTGTACTGAAAGCTCATGTTTTGCATCTTGATGAGAGACTGTGGTATCTCATCACATGGGAAATAAGATGGCAATGTTTTGTCATTTACCACTCTGTCAGTGTCAGTGTTTTCATTTTCCATATCATTTTCTCCCTGCTCCAGGTCTGACCATCCAAGTTGGCATGGTCAAGACCAAACTTGGCAGGGTAGTTCTTCGTCTGCACAGTCTGACCATCTCATCTGCTTCTCCTCCAGCAGAGTCTTCACATAGTGACAACTGCCCGTAGAAAACTTTGGTTTCTTGTACATGTGGATAATATTGGTACAGATCCCGTTCTGGAATCCTGGGAATGGAACATGAGGACAAGGATACTCCCGAAAATATTTGCAACCGAAGTGTCTAGATTCAGTGGTTGCTGGGCCCATCCAGGGTGCAAATAAAAGTGCTCTGGCAAGGTTGCCCTCATCTTTCAGCCGCAACTGAAGTCTTGGTGAACCCCAATCTATGTAAGATCCTGAGCCCCTCATCTCAGCCTTGTCACCTTCCAGCTCCTCTCGGTGCCTATAGAGTTCCATGAGCTTCTCATCCTCCACATCCTCATCAGCTAACCTATAAGCTTCCCTCTGCTGCATGGCCAACAGTATATCCACTTCCCTTACGGAGTCCAAGGGAGTTTGTCCACTCGCAGGCATCTCAGGATTCTAATGATTTTATGTCGATATGCTCAGGGTTGGACATTTCTTGTTTCCCTATAGAGCGGCATCCACTACTGGATCCCATGTAAACCAAGGAGGCCATAACAAGGAGCCTGAGTTCCATGGCCTGATGTGGCAGCTGCTGGTCAGGAAAGCTGAGTGAGAGTGAGAGGCTGATAATGTGATGTCATTCCTAATGGCATGAGAAGCCAGGATGCCAGTGTCATCTGGAGCAGCAGCTTTCTTCATTCCAAAGGCTTCATGTGCCCTGGTCAGCAAATCCACCTTTGAGGTCTGTCTGTCTTTCCTTTTCCTCCTCAGCCCCTGTGGTTCTGTGACAGTATCTCTGTTTCCTTTTGTCTTTCTGGTTTCTTTGGCAACTTATTTCTTTATGACCAGGTCAGAGGATATGGTGATGAAGCATAGGGTTATGAATTACTGTTTTTTCAGAAAATTGGGCCATACTATGGCCTTTGTCATAGCAGAGCTACTCCCTGAGCTTTGCATAAAGTTAAAAATCTTACAAACCATAAAATCTTGGATATGTCTTTCCAGATAGAACTTTTCTCCAGGAACTGTATTTAAGATAGAAGCATCCTTTCCTCACCCCACCCCCATGTATCTTTCTTTTCTCTCTCTGTGGCAAACTTGATACTTCGCCTGGTCCCATACAGAATTAGGATTTTATGAAATAGAAGTAGAGGGACTGGTGAGATGGCTCAGCCATTAAAAATGCATGCTGGCAAAGCCTGAAGGCCCGGTTTGATCCCCATTACGTACCTAAAGAAAGATGCACAAATCAGCCCAAGTGTTTCGAGTTTCTTTGCAGTGGCAGAAGGCCTTGGCATGCCCCTCTCCCCAAATAAAAACATTTTAGAAATATAAAATAGAGGTAGAGGTGGAAGTATCTCTGTCCATGTTCTGTTGTCATTAAGCAGACTGAGTAATCTGTGAGAATAAAAGTTTCTTCAATTCACCATTTTGAAGGCTGGAAAGCTCAGGACTCCATATCTGTATCTGGCAAGGTCCACATATTGTTGGGACTCAGTTGAGACTCAAGGGGCCTTAGAGCATAATGTGCCTTCAGAGAACTAATGTTCCCTTTAAATCTCTTCACACCATTTACCCATCCAAGGCCTTAGATAAGCCTGTTGATGAACATGGATTTTTCCAACTTTTTTTCTGAGATTTTCTATAACAAATTTGTCTCAAGGGTCCTACCTGACAATAGCTGCTCTTCTCAGTAATACTAATTTATATGCATTGTGAAAGAATGACAAAGGTGACCACATTTCCCTCTGTTTTTTTTTTGTGTGTGTGACTGATATTCCAGTCAAAAAAACATAACAACACAGCAAGATTCTGTAGTGTGAACTCCAAGTATTCATTTCACCATCAGCTGCCTCTTCCTTTCATATCCTTATTTTGATTTTCTTTCATTTCTTTATTAGTCTATAGCCTTTATTTTGTTTTGCCTCCTGGATGCATTTTTTTAACATTTTTATTGGCTTAAAATTAAATATATTAACACAACAATATGCTCCATATCATAGGTTCTTGGATAAAGCCATTGAATCCATGATGACATTCCCTCTTATGCATTAATTATTCTCCAGAGCCATCGTTCTTATTTCAACATAAAACTAAGTATTTGGGGGCATGTATATTTCTGATAATAATAAATCATGATATGAGCATTATTTATTGGTTTTGTCTTCACTGGGCTGTTGTGTTCAGAGAAATTATTTAAGAAATTTGCCTCTTTTCTTTTTCCATTAGTTCAAAGTCCATGATCCCTGGAATCTTACTTCAAGGTATTTTCTTTCATAATTCATTGATATTCACAGACTTTTTGCATATTTATAACTGTGATGCTTCCCTACATCTTATTTCTAAAACATGTTAAAAACTCTCCCTAATACATTTGTTAGTTATATGTGTAATGACAAGAAGGTCCAGGCAGATACGTGATGTGGAATGCTTTCAGGAATGTCTCCACCAAAATATTCAAGCTGCAAAGAGTGTAAACCATTCATTTGGAATATAATGTCTTCCTTATCCTAACCATGTCTAAATGCAGTGCTATATCTAGACTGGAAATTAAAGTCAATACTGCACAAAATGTCTAGAGCTTACCGTTTTACCATCACCCATTTATTTATTTCCCTCAATCAAATATAAATGAAGTTAGGGAAATCACTCACATATGCTTAGTACATTAGAAGGATTACTTACTTCTTGCTCAGCACAGAAAAATTGAATCTGTCCTGAAAGGTAGAAACTAGACACTCTTAAGAGTGAGCAGATGAACCCATCAGAGAAGCGGCACAGAAACACTTACTTAGTGGCCACTAGGAGAACTTTGGCTCCCAATGATTTTCCTTGTTCCCAAAAGAGTAATTTTTAAATCTGTAGTTAAGTATATGATCAGTTCCTGCTATGTCTTCTATAGTTAACCTATATATATATATACATATATATATAATATATATGCCATATAGTTAGTAACTTTAACAAAAGAATTAACTAAAAGAATGTGTTTTCTACAATTCACAGTAAGAAACAACACACACTCACAACTACCTTTACTACAAAACTCAGACAAACATAGGGTAATGCCTTGAAAAGATATTTCTCTAACAAAAGCATTCAAATGGTCAAAAATGTATAAAGAAAAACCAAAAAAATCACAAATCATTAGTGAAATATAGGTAGAAATCAGAATGTGATATTACTTTGGACCTGTGAGGATAGCTATATTCTAAGAAACTCCAAAACATAACAAGAGTTGGCAAGCACCTGGCAATATTAGGGCCCTTGCATATTGTTATCAGGATATAAAATGGTGCAGCTTCTGTGAGAAATAGTGGAAATAGTGGACATTGATTTAAAAAAATTCACCTCAAATCAAAGCAACATGGAAAAATTAGGATTCAATACTATTTGGTGATATTGGCCAGAACATTGAAAGTAGGAGCTCCAAGAGATATTTAGGACGACTTTCTTCAGTGTAGGAGACAGCCAAGATGTACAAGTAACCCAAGTGTCCACAAATCATGTAGAAGATGAAGAAAGCACAGAGTATACACGAATGGAATTCAAGTTAGACTAAAACAAGTTTTTCAGTTTGCAATGACATAGATTAGCTTTGAGTAGTTTATGCTAAGTGTAAGTCAGTTGGAGTATGACAAATTCTGCAAGATCCCATTTACAATAATTAAAACTATAGCATGAAAGAAAGAGATTCAGGATCACAAGGAATTGAGTAGAGGAAGTAGCAGGCAGTAATTAACAGAGATGAACATGTATTAACAAGATGAATAAGCTCTAAAAATTCAGAAAACCTTTAAAGTTAAAAAAAATATCCATAGTTCACTAGCAGTATACACTCTTCATTTCACTAAGAGGGCAGATTTCATAAATGTTCTGACCACAAAAAATGAAAATGTAAAAAGCAGTTTAATTATCTGAATTGGGCTTTGGACTCTTCACTACACACACCTAATGAACAGGGAGGGAGAGATGGCTTAATCTTTAAGCTCTGTGGACTGCTTTGCCCTAGAGCCTCTTATCAACATCCCCATGACCTTCGTCTTGCCTTCTCTGTTCCCTGCACCACACAGGCATACTTTTCTCCCACAGTGCAAAGTGCCTTAGCACCATTTCTCCTGCTGCTACTAGTAATGCCCTGCACTAAGGCCCATCTTGTACTGTGGATACTCAGAGATATAACTGAACAAACGTAGGAGGAGGGAACACAGAGAACAGTCTCTGAAGTAGGCAGAAACGTTGTTGTTATTGGTTCAAGGCTTTTCACCAAGTTAGCATATGCATGTCTTCCAAAATGAAGTTTAAAAGATGGACATGAAAAATAAAGGTGCTGTAATTGGAAATGAGGAAACTAAGACTTCCAAAGAAACTCAGGGGCTGGGTCTCAGTTGGTAAGGCACTTGCCTCACAAGCATGAGGACCTGAGTTTCATCCCTGTCTGTACTCAGGTGAAATGCTGGGCATAATGAAGCTCACTTGTAATCCCAAGCCGAAGAGGCAGAGATAGGTCACTCCCTGGAGCTTATTGGCTACCTGTTTTAGACTTCTGGTAAATTCCAAGCCAATTAGAAACCCTGTCTCAATTAGAGGTGGACAGCATACCTAGAAACAACACCCATGATTGTCCTCTGATCTCCACACATAAATGCCCCTATATACCGCCACACATATATGAACATAATATGCACATGCAACACACACACACTCACACAAGCAACTCAGTAGATTTCCAAGTAGTCTTGAATGATGAGTTCCAGTTAAAGAGATTAAAGTCAAATCTGTGAACTCTGTTCTTTGGGCATGGGGGCAGGGGGGTTAGATGATTACATTAAACCTAGAGAATGCTATAGGATACATTCATGGATGAACCATTTCTGAGGCAGGGAGATTCAGAACTATATTTTGATAAGAACCTATTTACTAATAATTATGTTGATGACAAGAAAGACAAGAAGAAGTTAAAGGCGATACTCTAGTTTTGAGCATCCTACCTTGTATCTGTGGCAGACGAGGAGAGAGAGCTCAGAAGGAAGTTGTGGAGGTTGTTGCACACAGAGGAAACTGGACTTCTATAGGAGATGTCAAGCAACCAAAGCTCAATAGAATATTCATTTTAGTGTGTGCTACTTACATTTGTAAGATGTGAAAACCATCACAAAGGAGAGCCTTGGAAGTAAATTACAGATTATAAGAAACTAGGACAGTGTATCAGCATTTAGAGGCCAAAGAATATGGACCTGAAAATGTTGCTGAAAGCCAAGAGGGATGAAGGGAACTAAAGGAGGAAGTAGTCATTTGCTTGACAAGATTTTATAATCTCCCTTCTTGCAAGTCCACATGAAGATCTTGCACCTGAGATTCAATACTATTGATTAGCAAGTCCACATTTCATGCCTGACAAATATACATCGAAAATTTCCCTTGACTTTGTTTGATAGAAGGTAATATGAGTTTGTCAGGTTTAGTAAAAAGCGGATGGCAGAGAGTTGCACATTATCGAAGACTAAAGTGTGCATGAAAGAAAGACTTACCAAAAAAAAAAGGTTGTAAAAGGGAGAGGAGAGGGACATTTCTTAAAAGGTCAAAGGATTTTTTTTCTGTTCCTTAGGCTGCTGCTGCTGCTGCTGCTGCTGCTGCTGCTGTGTGTGTGTGTGTGTGTGTGTGTGTGTGTGTGTGTGTGTGTGTGTGTGTGTGGTGGGTGTTGTATTTAGATATTTTATAGCAAAGAAAAGCTTTTGTTTTGCAGCTTATTGCCATCATTTTTCAATCTTAACAGCCACTTTCAACAAGCATATATTTGAATGCTGTGTAAAGGACGTAAGGCTGTTATCAATGATATTGCTTTAAGTAGTGATTAACTGAATAATTGAAAAAGTAACAAAATATCTCACTAATAACTTGGAGCTAAACAGGCATGGGTCAGTATGTGTGGTACTAGTGGGCTCTTTGTATATCGTTACTACATGTTGTCTCTTCTGTAGCTTCTAGGGTTTTTTCAAACTTTAGATTTTAAAGAATTTACCTCAATTTGTGTGACACTGGTAATCAATAGGTAACTGAATTTAAACACATAATTTCAGAATATACTGATTAGAGTGGTCTGCAGTCTGTCACATCTTTGCTTAAGATAGCTTGCAAAACATTAACTGCAAGTTACTAATCCAAAATAATCCTGAATAAATTAGCAAACCTAAAAGATGACGACAAAGAAAAAGGAAGACAGGAGAAGAAAGGAAAAAGAGGTAGGAGAAGAGATGAGAAGGAGGGAGAGAGAAGGAATTAAGTGCATCTCTTTTAAGAACACATTCTCAGGAGATCCCTTCTCAGATGAGTCCAGCAATGATAAGTGGGCTGCTGAACATGGTGTAGCCAGCAGACTGTAAGATCAATTGAATGGTTGTAGTTTTTCTTAAGGTCTAGAATATATCATTTAGTGATCTGAACTATTTCCCTTCTTTTGTGTACCTCAAGACATATTTACAAGTGAATACATAGTAAATGCAATTGTCATGAAACCTTAAATGTAGAATGATTGGAAAAGCAATACATAGAGTAAATAAATAAAGGGAGCCAATAGAGCCTTTGTCCAGTGAACTGATTACGCTTTTTATTATTTTCACATTGTAGTGTGCTTTTCCCAATTGCCCTTTTGGGCATTATTAAATCATGGAAAAGGAAATGTAAACATTTGTAGAAAATTCCATGTCTAAGGAAGGAAGTTAGCTTTAGCATGTGCCAGTTTTGATTTCTTCTTGTCCATCTGGAGGAGGCCACCCTGAAAGACGTTTGGATTGAGAAAAACACAACACCTGGAGATCCAGCATTAACCCCTGGGTGCTTGTGAATTTTTCCTTGGGGTTTGATTAGACCTCGAAGCAAATTATTGGTATATTTCTTTCTAATAAATTTTATGTTGGGAATTTACTGAAGAATACAAATTACTTGTGATAAATTATAAACTTGGATATAATGTTGGTTATGTGAACATGCAAACTGCACAAGGTTCTGAAGAGCTGAGATTGTGTTTTCTGGTGAACAGTGGTCACTTTGTTTCCAAATCTTAGTACACAATCAGAATATGATATTTTGAAAGGAAAAACATTTAGTTTGAAAACATTTATGTGTTTATCAATGTTCTTTAAAACTTGTAGGTAAAGGCTGCAGAGATGGGTCAGCAGTTAATGGCAATTACTTGCAAAGCCTGAAGGCCTGGGTTCGAGTCCCCAGTACCCACATAAAGCCACATGCTCAAAGTGGTGCATCTGGAGTTCCTTGACAGTGGCATGAGGCCCTGGTGTGCCCATACTCTCTCTGTCTCTGTCTCTGTGTCACTCAAATAAATGAATAAATATAATAAAAGGAATTTTGAATAATATTGAGCAATGTGGCAAGAATAACTTATGTGGTCTTTATTGTTTTAGGACGTCTAACTGACCTATGTTGAGCACTGTAACATTTGGGAGAAACAAGAAGAAAAAGTAGGTAGTTTCTTCCAATTATTTCTTTGATTATTTTTATTAGCTGTTTTAAAGTTACCACGAAAAGCAATCACCTTTATTGTAACACTTTCATTGATGCTTTGTTTTTGTTGACCCTTCCCTGCATCTCCTCCTCACCCTTCTCTCTCCTCTTGCTATTCCCCTCATCTCACTTTAAGAACCCTTTCTCCTCTCCTGTTTCATGTGTTCTATTAAACTCTTCCCCTTTCTAGTTGATTTCTGAAGCTCAATCCAAATTTTCACAAGAGGTCACAGTTAATCTTAAAAAAATAAGACCAGTCCATTGTTTGGATCCAAATTAAAGCAGCTGAGACAGACTGGATGTAACCGGCCCTCTCCAGGGAATATATACATATATATTGAAGTAGCATGTTTTATGGTAGCTCTCTCTCCAGGGTACATGTATATAAAGAGAGAACTACACACAAAACTCTATGTATAAGATAGGCTTATTTTGCTACAGGTTATTCAATGTGTACTCGAGAGAAGTGTTATATGAATGCATGTTATATCTTTGTTACAAGTGCTCCGCAGTGATTCCCTGTCGCCTTGAAATAGCACAAGCTGTCAGGAGCTTGCTTGATTGACAGCTGTCTGACCTTTTGGCCATAGCCTGACTGGGAATGTAACCTGGCAACTATCCCAGGTTGACAGGGATGGAGGCCAGATTGAGAGCTGCTAGCATTGTCTCCATTGTCTTGGAATTTGGTGAGATTGAGTGACAGGTACTGAAATTCCATCAAAGACTTCAGAGCTGCCACTGTTGTGGGAACTAGAAAGCTGTCCAAAGCCAGCTACTTCCTCCAAGAAATCGGGAGAACTTTTTCCATGAAAGCCATGGCTACTTTCAATACCTCATGACTGTTCAAGGAGATCTTGTTCCAGCTGCTGAAACCAATTCCTCGATCATGGCTGTGCCAAAGCCATGACTATGCCAGAGGGTTTTAACTTTAACAGATGCAGGTTCTACTTCAGCCTTGGCTCCTTGAGGCAGGCACGTTGAAAGGGTTCTGGGAGACATCACTTTACCTACCATTGCTTCAGATGCCTGCCACAGAACCCTACCTATACCACTCAAGATGCTCCCCAATGTATTGTGGACGTCAGAAGTCAGGTGTGTGAGGAGCACCACTTGCTGACACCATCCAGGATAGGTAGACAGCATGCCTGTGTTGACTGGAATGACTAAGGAAATAGTTGTGGCCTACAGACAGGAAGCTGTGGACATGCAATTGGATAGACGAGGCTTACCTCTTCATATGTCAGTCTGCAATCTTCCCTCCTATAGACTACTCACCAGTGCTGTAATATAGGTCCCAACAAAGCTTTATTCAGGTGGGGTGTATTGCTTATTCATGGATTATTTTATTTTTAAATCAAGGGTAGAGGGGTTAAGCTATTTTCATGAAGAGCAGACAACACCAAGATCTGCTAGCCCAAAGTCCAGCTGGCAGTTAGAGGCAGGTGACAGACAGGGAGCATCTCAAAAGCTGAAACTTCAGATGGCAGAGAATATGTATGGAAAGCTGAAATGGTGGAAGGAAAAGAACTGAAGAGAATATAAGATATAAATAAATAAATAAATAAATAAATAAATAGCAAAAAACAAAAGAAAGAAACAAACAAAAAACCTTGCAGTTCCTGGCAACTCGAAAAGCTCCAGAAAGCCATTGAGAACATGGCTCTGATCAGAGAGGGACATTGGGAGAAGTTAGGAGCTGAGCTGAAGTGCTATGTATAAGTCAAGGGCCTTTAGTCATCATGACTCAGAGCTGTAACACTGAGCTGAGGGTGTGAGGGCTAATCCTATCTTTCATCTTGATTGGATTTTGAATCATCTAAGAGATTGTGTGGCACACCTCTAGCTATGACTGGAGGCCTTTCTGGAGAGAAATAACCTCTCCTGAATGTCAGAGACCCATCATGTGTGCTGGAGGCCAGTGTGGAATAAAAGCAGGAAAATCAACTGAGCCCTGGTACCTCCTCTTCTCTGCATCCTGACCCTCTGTGACATGAACTGCTCTGCTCTAGTATATCCTCTCCACCATCACAGATTGAAACCTGTGTTTCAGGAGCTGAAGTAAATCTTTCTCCTCTTCTGTCAGGTGTCATGGTCACAGGGATGAAAATGCAACACAGAAGGCCACAGGCACTCAAGGTTCTACCACTAAGGAAACTACTCTGCACTCATTCATGCTATTCTACTACAACAAAAGCAACATCAGCCTATTAGATAGACAGCTGACACCAACACTGGAAAATCTGGACCAGATAAAAGGAATGCTAGTCTTCAAGGAAAAAAAATATCAGTTGAGTACAAAGTGAAAACACAATTCTTTGGTAAATTGACACAAATTCATCTTACACCTTGGTACTTCAAAATTCTTGCTAGAAAGAATTGAGCCAGATTGATCCAAATCTCAAAAAAAAAAAGGTAAACAACTCAAATTTGAGTCAAATTTTGACATTAATTTTTAAACTTTTTTAATTTTTAAATTTGTAATTACCTTGTTTATTTCCCTAAAATACTTTGAAATCAGATTAAAATGCTTCATTTTTAAGTGGGAGGAGTACAATTTAAAACAGGAACATCTGTGTTAGGGATTTTAATAGGTCAATGACCCTTCCAGGACATGCTTATATTAATAGTTTCTTTTGTTCACATTCATAAATGCCAAAAAAACATATCTCATCTAATTTTATTCCAGAGCAGGATTAAAAAGGCTATGTCCTACTCTTTAAACACAGCTGAAATAAAATAAAAATAAATAAAATAAAAAGAGTTGAGACTATGCTCTCAGGTATTTGGACTAAAAAGTATTTGTAGAGAAAATTAACTGAATGAAATGGAGTATCTTCTTTCCCAGAAGCTCATATGACAGGATTTAACACTACTAAAATACAAGATATATGCAGAAAAGTACAAAAATCATATATATATATACACATATATATGTATATATAGCTTAATGAAATTTCATAATACTTATATAGAAAAACTGGTCATTTTATACAAACACACACTACTTTAGTTATTGGAATTGAATTATTCCTATGTACCAATGTTAAAATAATATGGATTTATTTCTATTTTCTAAAACATGTGCCTGTTTTTCATTTTCCTTCTAGAAAGCTTTGAATACCTTTCATATAGTTCTCTATAAATATACGATCAATGAGTGTGAACTATTGTCAGCTTCCTGCAGTATAGATTAAGATCTTTTCCTCCTATGCAACTGCATTTGGTTAATCATTACCCAACCTTCTACCAATAACAACTATTCTCTATATTCATAAAAACAATATTTTAATGTTTCTACACCTTAGGGAGACCATGAAATAATTGCATTTATGTGCCTGAATAATTTTCTTTAATATAATATCTACCAGTTTCACCCTTATTTTTCCAAATGAAAGGATTATATTCTTTTTCATTGCATTGTGAACATATACTACACATTTATTAATTCACCCATTGATGAATGTCATAACTGACATGACTTGATTGATGGATGTCTATTCTTGGTTATTGGGAATGTCTTACTAGAGACTTATTAAGAATAAGTAGACATTCTCCAGTTTTATGAGAGCAATGGAAAAAATTTTTTAATTATTTATTTTTACAAAGGTTGTCATCTCATACCTCCTCTTCCCTTTTCTACTTTCCATGAGGGCTTTCCTCAGTGGGGTTGTTGGTGTTCACTGTTGGGTAGTTAATGCCTCAGTCTGTCTCTGGGGCTGGAAGTTTTGGTTGCGCCTTAGGATATTTCTACCTACTCTGTGGTTCTTTTTTCTTTTTCTTTTTTCTTTTTTTCTTTCTTTTTTTTTTTTTTTTGAGGTAGGGTCTCTCTCTAGCCCAGGCTGACCTGGAATTCACTCTATGGTCTCAGGCTGGCCTTGAATTCACGGAGATCCTCCTACCTCTGCCCCCCAAGTGCTGGGATTAAAAGCATGCGCCACCACGCCAGGCCTACTCTGTGGTTCTTACAATCTTCCCTCCCCCTCTTCCACAATAGGATCTGTCAGCAGTCTGGTTTAGCTTTGAGTTCTCTGTATCCTCTAGGTTTCTGTTTCTGTGGGTTTTGATTGACCACAGTGTCTGACTTTCCCTTGAAGCTGGTTGTCAGGCTAGCAGTGGGAGCAACACTCATGTCGCTACTTCCTCTGCAATTTCTCATGGATCCTAGCAGATCCATGAGATAGATAGATAGATGTGGTAGAAGTAGCATGTTTAATGGTCAGCAATAGGATGTCTTTTCCTGTTTTATTGATGGATCTTGGATATCCTTAGTTTTCTGTGGCATCAAAAATAGTTTTTTAATTTCATCTGTAGCCTTTTATTTATTTATTTTGTCTTTATTATTCATATTTGCAAACATTGTGTGAGCAAATCTTAAATGGAGTTTCTAAAAACTTGCAAAGAGTGAAA
>PVHP010030497.1:10638-21760 GCA_004024765.1 Zapus hudsonius | reverse complement strand
CGGAGAGGCGGGCAGATGCGAGGGAGGCCCTAGGACGGGGGGGAGGGGCTGTGTACCGATGGTCAATTGAGAAAGAATATTAATATCAGAAATAAAATGTTAAAACTGACAAAAAGTTGAAAAAGAAAGACAGGCGAGTGCCCGGGAGGGGCGGATAGACAGAGGGCGGGAGGGTGGGGGCCAAACCCCAAGGAAAGCCAGCCCGCCGAAAGAGAGGCTCAGGCGGCAGGCAGCCAAGAGCTGCTCGCTCTGGCACAGCCTGCCCTGAGGACTCACTGCTTCCTGCGAGCTCTTTTCCACACTGTCAGCTTCCAGTCGTGCAGATCCTGTACTCGGAGGTGCCTGGAATTCGGCTCGTGGCCACAGCTAATGACCACGAGCTGGGTCCCTGCTGAAGACCCTGGCCCTAATTTCCCCGAGGATTATGACATGTCTGCTAGTCAGTCAACTTCCCCGGAAGTCCCCTTAACTGACTTTATTGCCAAGTGGTTTTTCTATGGATCCTCATGGGTGGCATTTTCCTTGAATTATTTCACCTTTAGAATGTCTGTCTGTTGATTTACACCACAAATGACAATTTGACTAAGTGTAATTCTCATGGATCAAACAGTCTTCTCCTCAAAACATGGAGATATTGCTCAATTTCCTTTGACACTAGGAATTGATGTACCAAGGGTGAAGCCAACTTTATTTTTCCTTCTTATAGATTTTTTCATTTGATTTAGAAATATTTTCTCTTATATTTGAATTTCATTAATTTCCAAAATATGTTTCTACATTAAAAATATGCTAGCTTTTTTCTAATGTTTGAACACGAGTTATTTTTAAATATTCAAATATGGAAGAATTCATTCTATCTCTGTAGTTGAGAAATAGCATTCTATTGTACTTATAAATAAAATTTCCCTTCAGCAATGTTTTCTGTTCTTAGAGTGTTTCTGCTTATCTGATGCATATATATAATCTTTACCCATATATTCACATAAGTGGATGAATTACATAAATGTAAATTTTAGTACTTCACAAGTAGTCTATAAATATGTTAATATTGGTGTTTCTATTTTATGTCAATTTTGGTTGCTTCAAGCCTTTTTTCATTATAATACCTACAAATAGTTGCAATATCATGTTTTTCCATTTCACTTTTTGTTTCATAGGTACTTATGATAACTGCTTTATGTTTCATGTGATAAAGTATGAATTTACTTTGATATCCACCACCACTGTTGAGACAAAAAGACATATAAAAGATATGTGTGTAGAACATGGGTCTTATTTTAACTCTGTTTTCTCTGTGCTGTGGGACAAGTTGAAGGAGGATGGGGGACATCAAGCTCTCTGAGATCTCTCTGCCTCACCAGTATCTCTTGAGCACAGATGTCTGCTGCCCTCCCATCCGTCTCCATAGGAGGGAATTGTTTTTCTTATGATTATGAGCATGATTCGAATTGTGGAACAAAGTCGTACCTTGCACGTTTCTTGTTTGTGGCTTTATGACTGGAAAAGTACACTTAAAAGACAAACTAGTTGAGAAGCGGTAAGGAACTTCTCAAGGAAGGGTAGGCAAAGTGTGAGCTTGTACAACCAGTGTAAAACATATATAAAGTTAGCAGAATTAAGATACGCTATTGGTGCAAGGGAAGAGTAATTTACCAATGACAGCTCAGAAATAGAACTTCTCAGGTACTCAGTTGGTTTACAAACAAGAACAGTTGTACCACACAGCAATGTAGAGGTGGCTCTTCAATAAATGTCACAGGATCTGTTGGATATCCAGCAGGGGAAAAGAGAAAGTTGGCCCCTGTTTTACATCACAGATAAAACACCAGTCCTGGCGTATTAAATATATGAGTCTAAAAGAACGAAAATCTAGAACTTAGGCTAGGCATAGGCTGTTTAAGCAGAATGGAATAAACAATCTTTGTAATGAACACATTGCTAATCCCTTCTTGTAACTTTTCTGATATGTACCATGTACTATTATTATATACAGTCACACATTACACTGGTGAATAAATAGTTGATCATACTCTACCTCAACATATGCTTGAAATAAGATATCACATTGCCCTATTCATGTATGTTGTTTTTAAATACCTACAGATTCTTTTTAAATTTTTATTTATATGGGAGAAAGACACACACACAGAGCGAGAGAGAGTGAGAGAGCACGCAGTTGAGAGCGGGAGAGAACGAGCAAGAGTGAGAGATAGAGAGGAGAGAGAGAGAAAGAAAGGGGAAGAGAGAGAGAAAGGGATTGAGAGAGAGAATAAATGGGTGTTTCAGGGCTTCCTGTCACTGCAAACTAATTACAAGCACCAGACACTAGACACATGTGCCACTTTGTGTATCTGGGTAGTAGGGAATTGAACCCAGGAATTTGGACTTTGTAAGCAAACATTTTTAACCAATGAACCATTTCTTCCATCCCCATGTATAATTATAAAATAAATAAAACCAAGTAGAAAACTAACCAAGAGGAAAACAGATCAATCCAAAATGGAATTTAAAAAAAACCCTACTGAACACAAAGTCCCCAAAGGAAGAAATAAAAATGGGCAGTAAATCGTTTAAAGTGTTCAAATCCTTCAGTCATCAGTGATTCCATCACACCCTAGAAACAATGTGATCACTAAGAAAGTAAATGACATCAATGATGAGGGCCTGGAGAAAGTAGGAAAATGTTATATACTGTTGGTGAGAGTCCAAGCTGGTGCAGCCTTTATAAAACAATCAGTGTTGATATTTCTCCAAAAGTTAAATATAGAACAATCATATGATCCAGTTAGAACACTCCTGGGCATACACCCAGAGACTTTAGACTCTACCAGAGTGATGCTCCTCTATGTCTATTGCTCCTCTATTCACAACAGCAAAGAAATGGCGCCAGCCTTGATGCCTATCAACTGATGATTGAATAATGAAGATATGGTACATATGTACAGTAGAGCATCGTGGGGCAGTTTTCAGGGTGTTGAAAATCTCTCTTGTATGTCCTCACAATGCTGTCCACTCTGGGTGTGTCACTCAGCTTCTTGTTCATATTATGACAATTTCTATTAGAACTTTATATGTCAATAAGAGATATATGCATTTTTAAGTACATACTTTTTTTTAAGGCTCAGGGCTATTGAATTTAACTTATTAACCATTAAATTAAATTAAAGGATGTTGAAGCTTTTTATATCCTCAACTGTCTTTAACAGCTCAGTGTGTCTCAGAACTGACAGGATATATTAAAGTCCCCCCCCCACCTCAACAAAGTCTCCTTATTCATGGTAAGATTCTCCTCTCACTTCCATCTTCTTTTACTTATTTTAGCCCAATTCCTGGATAATTTCAAATTGCCCATGCCTGTCTCCTCTTTGGTGTGAAAGGATCTTTTTTTTGGCCTGCTTAATGCTATTGTATCTAAAACTAATTAATTATTTAATTTTAATTATTATTATTTCTTTAAATTTGCAGTGACAATTTCTTCTTTTAACTTTGACTTTTTTCTTATTTTTGATTCCTACTTTTCCTTTGGATTTTATACTTTCTAATGCTTTTGGAGTTTTGATTCACATTTTAAGTTCTACAGTGGATAGCTTAATATCTTCATTTTCCACATTTTTCAAGTGCAGAAAATAATATCCATTTTCCTGCTCATAGGATCAATTTTGAAATATCTTCTCTATGCTTGTCATTTTTTTCTCAAGCTCCTTTTCTAATGTAAACCCTGTTTGAAATTTAAATTTAAAACTTGGGTTCAGTGCACACCATCAGTGAATACATGTTCTTAATTTTTAACTATTAATTTGATTTATTAGAAATCGACATGAACAACCTATTTTCTGTCACATCAAATACAATATAAAGTTTATTGTCACTTCTCTTATTTTGTCACTACATTTCTCTCATTTACTTTTGGGTGATTGATTTCTCTGTAGATTTTTTAGAATACTGTTCAGATGGTGGGTGCCTGGATTGTCTCTGGCTGGCTGTCAAGTGATTTCACAGAAAGAGCTGGAAGAGACTGTGATGGGCACAGCTTTGGTCCACTTCTCAAGTGCACAATACTAACCAGGAGTGCTGGACTTTCCTCACTCAACTGCCTTAATCCTTCTGGGGACTCCAAGATGATTAACAAAGTTGGGGGTCCATGCCAACCAACAATTGCCTAAGTTCCTGGATCAGTTATTACTCCATCCCTTTATAGCATAAATGACACCATAGCATAAAGGGATTGACTTTTACCTTCTCTTCTCGGTATCTTGGTACTTTGCTTGTAGGTGTGTGTGTGTGTGTGTGTGTGTGTGTGTGTGTGTGTGTGTGTGTGTGTGTGTGTGTTTCCATGTGTGTTTTGTTTCTTGGGCAGGTATAAAGTAGAAGGTAGAAGAGGTTGGGGTGCTATTTAATTTGCCATTTGTAAATACGAGAATAATCCTTTCAAAGGAAGTTCTGACTTAATCATAGAAAAATACAGACACGTCCACCTGCTAGGGTGAGGGAAGGAGAGAAGAGAGTGAAAGGCATAGAAGCTTGGAGGTCTTACTTGACAGCAAGGTATATTCTCTATTGCTTTTCACTTATATTCTCAAAGTAAATAGAAAACAACAGTGGGAAAAAAACCTGAATTTCAAAAGACAGGGCCATATTTCATGATTTTGACTTCAGTAAATACTTAGATATATCAAAAAAACAAATGGAAAACGTAAACAATGATTCATAAGCTGTTATTGTAATTTCATATGCTTTCTCACACTAATATCATGAAACAGGTATTAAATATATAATAAAGATACAAAGCATGTGGATTGTGAAATTTTAGCACATGGGTTTAGTGGGATTCTGGTGTCTGCTTTTTCTGACCATGTTCCTCAACTCAGTCTAACATTGATGCTCTTCTGATGTTTCTAGAAACACTATCCACCTTCTGCCAACATTGCTAGGTGAAGCATGTTCCTCTGGGTGCCTGAAGCATGTCTCCTGAACCTCCTCAGAAACTTCAAATGTGTTTTTGAGAGAAAGTAGCATTAATTAAAAAATGTTAAAATAAATGTTCCTTTAAGAAGTAAAAATAGATACATTTCACAAAAGTGTTGGTTTCAAAAATATCACTTTATCTGCTTTTCTTCTTCTTTCTTCCATTTTGTTCAGGCTAAGTTCCAGCTGGCTCTAAGTTTGGTATCTGAAAGTTCTTATTAATACACAGGAAATAGTAGCCCTAGCTGTATTTCTTGGCTATAAAATGATTAAAAGTTCATTAATGTTGATATTAACATTGTAAGGGCAGTAGGTGCTGAGTTGTACTTTACACACAAGGACTCTGAGTAATAATATTAAATATTTCACCATGGGTTTGGAAGCCAGACTTAATTATTAACATGAAGAAAGACAGAACTGATGATATTACCTGAAAAGCTTTTGGCTCAAAAATGACATCACATGCATCAAGATTTCATTGGCTTGCCAAGAAGTACAATGTTAAAAACCATATAATGAATTATAATGAGCTGGTTATAAGCTACATGCTTATATTTTTTCTTCAATCTCCCCAAACCTACCATAAAATGAGGCCATTAAGAGCTGGTTGAACATCTTTAGAAGAGCATCAAACCCTATATATTAGAGTCTTTCACTTCCATTTGGGTTAGAAAATAGATGGAACCTATGGCAAAAGCACTCTTCATAATTGGGCAAGTAATATTTAATTTTTAGCACTTCTGCCAGAGGAGAGGAGTCACAGTCTGATATTGTAGCAATTTTTCTCTTCTGAAGCAATAGGGCATAACTTTGTACAGAGGAATTTTTAATATATCTTTATTATGAATAAGTATAAATATTGTATGAGCAAATCTTGTGAAGATGTCCTCGTTTCCCTCCTCTCTGTCCCCTACCCACTGGATTCCTCCTCGGTGCGCATACTAGATCTGTCCATAGGTTAGGGGGATATGAACTGTACCAGAGTTAGACACCAGTCTTTCTTTTCTTTTCTTTTCTTTCTTTCTTTCTTTCTTTCTTTCTTTCTTTCTTTCTTTCTTTCTTTCTTTCTTTCTTTCTTTCTTTCTTTCTTTCTTTCTCTTCTTTCTTTCTTTCTTTCTTTCTTTCTTTCTTTCTTTCTTTCTTTCTTTCTTTCTTTTCTTTCTTTCTTCTTTCTTTTCTTTTCTTTTCTTTCTTCTTTCTTTCTTTCTTCTTTCTTTTCTTTTCTTTTCTTTCTTCTTTCTTTCTTTCTTCTTTCTTTCTTTCTTTTTCTTTTCTTTATTTCTTCTTTCTTTCACTTTCTTTTTTCTCTTTCCCCTTGGTGTATTGTTGCTGAGGGGGAGAGTGTCTCTGGATATTCTCCCCCAATATGGCTCTTACAATCTTATGGAAGGAGTTTTGAAACATGCATGCAGGTTGTAAGTTTGTTTTGTTCTTATCTGTGCTCAGTTATACCACATTCTCTACTTTTCTCCTAGAAGGGAAGGAGAGCTCCAGTCCAGTCATAAGGCAAAGTGAATTTTTTTTTCAATTTTTCCTTGAACTCTCTCCAGGAAGATCTCTCCTTACAAGTTCCTCACAGTCACCTCTTTGTTTCCACCTGACCACACTGGGGAAAATAACAAGACAAGTCCTACAAAGAATGATGGAAATGCCTAGCTTTTTCCTTAACCTCAGTTTAAAATATGTTTTCTAAAGTCTAGTGGTCAAATGGTGAAGGCAGATGTGGGTGGAGTCGCTTATATAAGCAGTCATGTTTCCTCATCTCATTACACTGACCCTGGATTTAATGAAGAGTGGCCTATCACACAGGACACAAATGTAACCAAGGAGAAAGTGGCGAGATAAACAAGAGACCTATCACCACAGCAAGTCAGATAATCCATGAATGGTCAATGGAGACAGACACCAACCATATCCAATGCAACCCAAAGCAGAAGTACAGAAACACGATATCAACAATAAAACAGACTTAAAATTCACCCACCATGACTCAGGGAACTGAGGGGGTGGAAAGATTGTAAGAGACAAGGTAGGGGAGCATATCCAGAGACATCACTCTTCTCAGCAGCCACACACAAAGGGGGGAAAAAGAAAACCTGACTACCTTTTGTGCAATTCATAACCCCCTTTCCCATGGACTGATCTAGTATGCACACTGAGGAGGGTTCCCAGTGGGTTGGGGACAGATAAGAGGGAAATGAGGGTACTATAACAAGATTTGATCATACACTGTATCCAATTATCAATAATGATAGTCAGCTGCACCACTGGGATGAATCTCCAAACCAGGTACAATTTTGGGGAGGAAAGTATTTATTGAAGTAATAGACCCAGGGGAAGTTAAGGAAAAAGGCTGCCCCCCTTTCACAGACCCAAGCAGAGACAGAGACAGAGACAGAAGCCCAACACCAGCACCTCAAGCAAGCACACTCTAAACTAGCAAACAAGAGGAACCCCAGGCTTGAGCTCAGACTGCTTTTTGCATATGTAAAATTAGAATTCCAGACCCACCCCAGAAACACCTTAGGGCTGAACTCTAGGATCTGGCCAAGGTGAAACACCTCCTCCAGCCAGAACTGACTGGAGACAATTTACAATTGTAATAAACTTTCGAATCTATTGGGGGACATTATTCAAATTACCACAGTCATAATGAGCATTGTTGGATATTTCATCATTCTGCTTTCTGCATGTGTTTTCTTGTACTGGACTCACCCATGTCCTCTGACTGCCTGATTTCCATTTCAGATGATGCAGCTAATAGTTGATTTTTTTTTGTATTTCTAGATCCAAGAACAGTAATATATTGGTTCAACTCACTCAGAGCACAACTTTCAAATCAGATCACTCCGTAGAGAAGTAGAAAAGCTAGCAATGCCCTGACTTTCAATCACATCTCTGCTCAGAGTAAAGAAGGGGCACTTGCATGTCCATCCGTGATGGTCTCTCAGTTGCCTATTGCATGAGGAAGTTCCTCATACCTGAAGTATGACCTGGTACATTGATGGTGTGCCTAATATAATAATATTCCCTTTGAAATGGTACCTGCAGATAAAAAAGATGTCAGCTAATTTATATTTAAAATCTTATATCTGAGTTTCTAATTATAATGTTTGCATTTTTGAAATTATATGCTACAGTTTATTTTACTCCCTGTGATGAATTGATATTTTAAAAGTTACAATCTTTTTTTTTCTGTTGTCCTTTTTTTTATTTGTGACTTTCCTTATTCTCTTGCCTGATAGTAGAAAATTTGGTTGCTATTCTTAATATATTATTATTCCTGATATGCCTCTGCAGCCATTGCTGCCTTGGCACAAATGATCTCTTCAACTTTAGGCTGTCCACACTGTGCCTGGCTAGAGCTTCTTCTCTCCTACACAGACAACTGCCTGCCTTGTTCTATAGGACAAGCCATCTGACTCCACTCACCGTCTTCTCACTCTGCCCAAGCGTCAACAGCTTGTGCTGAGCTTCTGTGCTTTCCCTTCCCACAAGCCTGTGACTTTGCCTGGTCCTAACTATTAGAGAGAAGGAAAAAAAGAAAAGAAGGAAAGAAAGAAAAAAAGAAAGAAAGAAAGATTGAAAGAAAGAAAGAAAGAAAAAAAGAAAGAAAGAAGGAAGGAAGGAAGGAAGGAAGGAAGGAAATGTTTCAATTTCTTGCCTCATTTTGTTAAATCTCATATATTTCTGTGTTGAGGGGACTTACTTCCTACTGAAGTATATACTTAATTATTATTTTTATATCTCTGCCTGATGAATCAATGAAAATCTAGATTTATAGTGTTTTCTTTGCTTTGCATATTTAAAAATATGTTTTCACTTTTTTGTATTTACAGAATTTTTGATATTATACTGTAGTTTTTAATATTTATATATGAACATTTGAAAATATCACCTATGCAACTTTTGTGGCTTTATTTTATTGAATTCTGATATCTAATTTACTTAATAATTAGTACATATTGGCTTTACCCAGTGAATTTTACATGACCCATATTTTCTCTCTGATAGGTTTCAAAGCTTATTCTTTAATCTTGATTGCTGCAGGTTCATTTCAGCATGTCCAAGTTTCATTATCTGTATGTGTTCTCTTGGTAGTTGGGCCTTACTGATCTGCTGACTCATCACATATTTCTTAGTTAATTCTTGAAAATTATGATTAATATTTTCTTCATATATTTTTCCTTCACCATTGGTTTCCATTTTATTCTTCTGGGACTTCTAGTCATTAAATTTTGCTATAATTCAATCCCTCAATTTATATTCCATATTACATCTCATGTAAATGTATCTGTCATCTGTCTATCTTTAGCTACCTATCATCTATAGCTATTCTATGTTTTTGCTATGTCTTTCCTCTTTCTCAGAGATAAATAAGCCAGATCTATCTATAGAATTTATACTTCAATGCATGTACTTTGTATCCTAATTTTAAATTGCCTTAAAAATATTCACCTATTCTTCTGTTTCATTTTTTACATTTTATAAAAAATGTATTATTCTATATTTTTAATAAAAATGTTGTGCTATATTGTCTCATTTTTCAGCTGGTCAATGTTTCTAAGTCTCTGCCATATTATTTTATGAAAGTAACTTTTCAGACTGAATCCATGATGGTATATTTTATTGACTTCCTTGATTACCATCCAATTTTTTATTTATTTTTGCATTTGACATATTTTTTGAATGAGTATTCGTCTTTTAGTTTCCCCATTCCCTCCATCTCTCCCCATCTACCCCTGTCCCTCATTTTTGAAGTACCTCTAAAGCATCCCTCTGAATTCTAGTGTATAACCGAGTTTGACTTACTGGTTGGTGTCCCACAGACAATTTGGGGTGATCACAAACTAGTCATATGGCCAACAAGCAGTGTGGCTTTAAACTTATTGGAAAGCTGTAGGTCAGAGGAGAGGTTATGCCTCTTAGAAATGCCAATATTGCCCACAAAATGTGACAATTGATTCTTGAGTGAGGAATATACATTGACATTATACTGCTTTGTGGGCCTTCAAAGTTTAGCCCTACTCCCCCAAATACCTTTTCCTTATAAACTGAGAGACTGTCAAAGGGGATAGAAGAAGATTAGGGTGAGATATACACAAATCTAAGCCCAAAATGAACTGATACTATATAATCCTTGCTTCCTTACAGCAAGCTCTAGAGGATGCTGGGGCATTGTATGGTAAGAAAGGCCCTGAAGAGGGTGGGAGGAAGCCTAACCTCAAGATAAGTGGCTCTGGCCTTTAACACCCTGCCCCAGCAATTGGTCATTTCCCACATTGAACTGTTGATTGATGAGACCTACAAGGTTCCCAAAACAAAACAGCTCTTGAATACACACCCCAGGCAAAAATATAAGACTATATTGCTGAAGATACCACAGACTGCTGTCACAAAACACTGAGAGACCCTGCTGGATCTGGAAATGAAACCAGCTCCCAGATGGTAGCCTGTCAAGTGCTGGAAGGTGTCATGAGCTTCCAGGGGAAATTGGCCAATGATCTTCTCAGAAAGCAAGGGACATTGATATATAACACCGACAGATAATCATAGAATGCAGAGGACACTGCTATATGGCAGAGACCAACAAGTCAAGAAATGCTTACCTGTACAATTAATAACCCCCTTTCCATGGACCAGTCCAGCAATCCCACTGAGGATGACCTCCAGCAGGTTGGGAGCAGGGAGGAGGGAAATAAGGGTACCATCATAAGACTTGCTCATACAATCTATCTAATTATTAAAAATAATTAAGTTTTAAAAAAATAAAAAGATACAACCTAAAAACCAATACTAACTCTTCATCTAGAGTCCAAACAAAATATTTTTGGATGTGATGAGATAATCAAGAGAGCTTCCTCTACAGCAAGCCAGATAACCTATGAAATGATAATGGAGCCAGACAGTGAGGATACCCAAAATCCCCCAAACCAGAAATCCAGAGACTCTTAAGATCTCAACTGTAAAGGAGATTTAAAACTCACCCACCATGACTCAGGGAACTTTGCAGAAGAGGGGGTGGAAATATTATGATAGCCATGATGAAAAAGAATATCCAGAGACATTGCCCCTCCTCAACAGCACACACACACACACACACACACACACACACACACACACACACAGAGCAAAAAAAAAAACAAAAAAAAATTAA
>PVHP010030497.1:0-10538 GCA_004024765.1 Zapus hudsonius | reverse complement strand
AAGTCACTCGTGAGCTATATTTTCTGTGCTGTTCAACAAACAGACCTCTTTCATGATGCTTAGAGGAAGATGCTAAAGACAAGCTTTTACCATCTCATTCATGAGTCTACCAACAGGGTTAGTTACAAATACTGACTCTTACTCTTTTTCCTATGCTTGTTCTTATATAAAGGAAAAAAAACAAACAAACACTGTTGTAGTCAGTCACAAGCCACTGGGATGAATCTCCAAACCAGGCACAATTTGGAGGAGGAAAGGATTTATTAAAACTACAGATTGAGGGGAAGTTCTGTAACAGCAAAAGAGGCCAGCCCTCTTTAACAGGTCCGAGCAGAGAGAAAAACCCTTCACCAACACTACAAACACAGAACAGCAAATAGGCAGGAGGGGGCCAAGGAGAGAATTTCTTCTCCTTTATATAGCCTTAGGGTGGGGGTCCCACAACCCTATCCCAGACTTAATGGCTTCCTGAGTCTCTGGAATTTCCTTCCTGCACTGCCCACACAGGAAAGGATGTTTCCTTCTAGCTTCTTTGAGCTTCTTTACATCCTGCCTCCTACTGAGAGGCTGCCTTCCTGTAAACATTCTCAGAGACCCACCCAAGATTACTTGAAAGGTCAAGTTGACATCAAAACTTAACCATCACACCCACTATGGTTTTGCTTAACCCTCAAATGAAATGGTTTTTATATAAAGCAAAAAATCCCACCTTTTCCTTATAAAGGCAGTATTAATTTTCATAGTAATAGTGTATAACATTTTACAAATGTGTTCCTATTTAAACAAAATATCATTCCTTAATTTAACTTTCTGATAATGTAAATTGATTGACTATAATGCTAAAGGAATCTGTGAACAAAATAAAATTAATATTAAAACACAAAAAGATATATTAAAAATTATACTATCACGAGACTCCTTAAGGATGCCATATAAACTGATTCAAAAATTTTCCTTTTTCCAAGGGCAAATGCCTGTGCACATGCACACACACACACACACACACACACACACACACACACACACTATTAAGACTTGCTATCAGAGAAGTTGGGTGTGAACCAAGAAAGAATATATTTCACTGAATAAGTCTCGCAAGAAAGCTAATAAAATGCAGAAAAAAGTCTGAGATAAGGGAAGCAGAAGACATTGAGAAGAAAAGATGTGGTTTCATAATCATATTAGCAAAAATGAGTTAGAAAATAGGCATGATAATAAGTTAGGAGAGTTGCAAAGCTAAAGAAATCAATGATAACCTCAAATGATTGAGATACTAAATTACTTTAACAAAAGAAAAAGTAATGTGAATAATTAAAATGCAATAGAGAAATCTTACAAAAGAATGAACTTGCAGAAGTAGGTAGTCCACACTTTTGAAACTTGGTAAAGTTGGATAAAGTGAAGCTGAGTAATCTGTTTTTTATGGGACTCTGGAGAGAATCATGCATTTCACATGCCTTAAGCCCTTTGCACTCACTGTATCTTCTTAGCTAAACAGAAACAGTAATTCTTTCATTATCAGTGGAGAAAAAAAAAGACTGAATTGCAACTGCAAAAACTGTCTTCCAACGAAAAAATAATTTTGAAATAAATGCAAGTCAATAAATATATCTATAACAATTTCATAATGTTTAGTATTTCCTATTGTTATTGCTTAAGAAATAACAATTACTATACAGATTATGCTGTGGTATTACAAGTATATAATCAAGAAAAGAATAAAGAACCACTGGAAACATTTAGATATTAAACCCAAAAAGGAGCATCTGAAATTGACTAATATATATCCTTTCCCCCTATTCTGCGGGCTTGTTTACTGAGGCAGGTTGTCATAATGTTTGCGGTTTATATTAAGATCTCTGATCCATTTGGAGTTGATTTTTGTGCAGGAAATACGACAAACACTTAACCAATGAGACCTGTTCAGGCTCAGAAGCTTTTGTACAGACAAACAAACCACATTCAAAACCAATAGACCCCCTTCAAATTGGGAAATGATTTTCGCCAGCCACAACTCTGACAGAGGCCTAATTTCAAAAACCTACAGAGAACTCATAATGTTTGCGGTTTATCTTTTTGTGGGAAGTACTTAGACATTTCACATTCATTGCAGTTGAGTATTTGAACTTCTTTCCTCATCTGAAACACAAGTTGGCACTAGGATCAGTGTTAATATTGCAAATAAGAAATGCATGATATCCACTTCTATTATGAAACCTGGAATTTATTAACACCTCTAGTTACATAGCAATCAATTCAAATAATCTCTTCATCATCCAAATAGAATTTGGACTCCCCATTATTATACCGACTTCTAAAGTTTTAACAAAGCTCTACTGATTTCTTTTTCAGTTTTGTTTTTTAAATGCAGTATAATTTAAACACTGAATAAAACAGTCTTCCTTCTCTAGTTACATAGAGTTACACATTATATATTTGACAAATTTTATAGGGGAATGGACATAATCATAATCATTTTTTTACTTCAACAAAAACAAGCCATTTGAAATGGAATCCAGTAGTTAAGGCCATATTAATTACCTGTAGCCAGTAATATAAATGGAAGTTGGTGTTTAGTCATGACACTCTTGATACATTTAAATACTGAAATAGATAATATGTATCCTTTATGAGACTGTCCACCAGCACCAGAGTGCCTAATTTAGCTGTGGTAGATGGCGCTAAAGTGCCATGACCTTCTGATGCAGGCTAACATTGTGAACTGTTGCTGGAGTCATTGGACTTTCACAAGGTGAATCTATGCTACATTCCATGCAAACACTTTCGTTAGATCATCATTTATACACCTAGGAAATATACTGACTCTTCTAATCAGGAATTATCTATGTTCCACGAGCAAATCTGAAGTATGAAATCTGGAGATTAATGTGGAAAGGGAGACTAAGGAAAAGAAAAGCTGTGAAGCTCTTCTCCAGCCCTGAATGTCTAGGGCAGCTCTTCCTTCCTAACAGTGGTTCTGAAAGTGTGTTCCCTGGATGAGCAGACACAATGTCACATGGAAAGGCAAATTTGCAAAGTCTTTCTGAGACTTATTCCTGGGGCCCAGTAGACTATGTTTTATCAACCTCATTGGACGATTCCAGCTCATGTTAACATACATGAACAACTCCTTGAAGTTTTAAGGCATAATATTTGGAAAGAATTACTCCATGTTCACTTGGACAAAATCCTTGCTGCTATATGCAAATCTTTTTTGAGAGTTGACAAAAAAATCAAGATTTTTGTTAATTTTGATTAAAAACACAGATATTTGAGTACTCATAATATGCGATATCATAATTATTAACATTAATGTGTCTAACACTTTGAGTTAATCTTCACATGAATTCATATAATTTTGAACATAATATCAATTTTATTTGAAGATTAAATTCAATGATGTATATACTAATTAACTGTAAGCCCTACAAAATGCTGCAAGTTTTTTTTTTAAGTATCTGTATTAACCCACCATTTGTATATTAATCAGTTGCACACATTGGCTTTGACAGAGACTCTAACATCTACTGACACTTTGAGTAAGAACTTAATCGGCAGCCCCTATAACTTTGACTACCAGGTGTCCCCAGAGAGCTACGCAGACACCTCCCTGTCTCACGTAGCTGACTAGCTCACCAGGGTTGCTGGTTGCTCATTCTTTGATGAATGAGCATGTGGAAGGGAAGCAGCAGGGTCCAATCACCTGCAGTGTACATCTCACATGTGTTGTGTGTTTTTTTTTCTATTCTGTATTTCAGGACACGTGGGAACACAACATTTTTGCTTCCATAAAAGTGAAATTTCTTTGTGCTGTGTCCAGTGACACAGATCTGTGTTAAACCTGGGCTTTGCTTATTTTATTCAAATGTTTATACACATTTTCTCAAGATTTTATTTTATTTTTTCTGTTAGGTCATATCTCATAAGAACCCATTAAAAATTATGCAGTAGAATAGATTTGACAGAGCTCACTTTTCCCTGGCCATCAACAAAATAAAATGTGTACTTAAGCAAATTAACTTCTCTCTGAATTCAGTATTAAATGGATTATATGCACTGAGTCACTAGTTGTTACACATACAAAAAGTGACCACACAAGTCACTACAGCCTGAGGTTGCTCTTACCACATAGAAAGTTAACATTTTCTCAACTAGCATAGCTGGATGTATGAATATGGTGAAAACATGCATGTGTTTCACAGAAACTGGGCAGAAATGAGCAAAAAAAAAAGCCTTGGAGGTCAGGAAGTAAATATAATAAATGGAAACAAAGTTTTCTTTTTTATTTCTTTTTTATTTTTATTTTATTTTTATTTTTTCTTATTGTCCATAATGAGTTACAATATTTAGTGGGCAAACAGTGCGTTGTTATCCCCAATTCCCCACTGCCCTCCCCTCCGCAATCCGCTGGATAACCTCCTCCATGAGTCGTCTGGATCAGTCCTTGTGACAGGGACCATGGATAGCCTAGTATTCATCCAGGTTCTCCTGGCCATGCCTCTGGATAATCTCCCCCACCACGGCTCTCACAATCTTTCCACCCCATCTTCCGCATAGTTCCTTGAATCGTGGTGGATGAGTAATAAGTTTGCTTTAAGGTTGTGAGCTTAGGGTTCTTGTTGTCTCACTGGCTTATCCTGTGTTGATTGAATGGCTGTGGCTGTGGGTCCCTTGTTCATCCCATCATTCTCTGTGGGGTTCCATATGGATCCTCCACGATATGACTGTGGTGGCTCATCTCTTGCCAGGATCTCAGCTATCTGCCTACTGTCGGATAGTAGGATTAGATGGGCTACAGCTCTCTCACTGTATCCTGAAAAATACAAACACAATCTCCATCGGAGAGTAAGATCAGTACAGGTTAATAAATAGGCACAATTCTGGATTACCTAGATTCTATTTTTAGTAGCTTCCCCGTCAATCGTTCCCATAGAGCATCTTGGCTTGGGAGCCCAAGAGTACGGGATCCAGTGCCTATCGTCCTGAATCCCAAGTTCTAGACAAGGGGTCCCCCACACTAAGTGGAAAATTGGCCAAATTTAAAAGCTATTGATTATCTCCCCCAGGCCCAGGCTCCTCCATTACACAAGTGCTCCTTTCTTGGTTCACTGTTCTCTTCCAGTAGGAAGTGTATCAGCCTACTCATGACTGCAGATTGTGTTTCGTGTCAGTGGTCTCTGTTTACTCCAGCTGTCGTTGTTCAGTTTCCCCTGGCAGCCTGTGCAGTGCCTTCCAGCACTACACTAACTGCCTTCTGGGGGCTGAATACCTTTCCGGACCTTGAAGGGTCTCTTGATGCTGATCGATGGCATTCTGTGGTTTCTTCAGCAACAGGGTTTTGTCTCAGGCTTGGGGAGGGCACTCAAGAACTTTGACAGAATTCTGTCTTGTTGGAATCTTATGAGTCACTTTGGTCAACAGCTCAGTGAGGGAAGGAACCAGTGGTTGGAACCAGGGGTTGTCAGGCTGATCTAATTATTCACAGGCTTAGACTCTCTCCCCTACTACTCATGGCCCCTCTTACCAAAAGTTTTCTTTAAAAATATATTTTTTATATTTAATTTTCAAAGACAGAAAGAGAGAATGAATGAATGAATGAATGAGTGCGCACACCAGGGCCTCCAGCCACTGCAAATGAACTTCAGATGCATAAGCCTCTTTATACATCTGGCTTTATGTGGATAGTGGAGAATCAAATCCAGTTCATTAGGCATTGCAGGCCAATGTCTTAACCACTGGGAAATCTCTTCAGCCCTTTTGTGTTTATTTTTATTTTTATTTTTAATTTTTTCATTTAGGGAACATTTTCAATCAAAATTTGCAAAGAGCTATCAAAGGATAAAATTTTCAGGAATTTTTCTAGTACTTAACATTTTTCCTAGAGATATGGCTGCATAAGTTTAAGGAGAAAATGTAAAATTCATTATAGTGACTTTTTGAGTTGTAGAAAAACATGTCAACCCAAAGCAGAAGCCCAGAGAAAATTAAGTTCTCAACAATAAAGCAGACATAAAACTCACTCACCAAGAATCAGGGAACTGATCAGAAGAGGCAGAAAGAATATAAGAGCCATGATGGGGGAGAATATCCAGAGACATCACCCCCCTCAGCAACAACAAAAAGGGTGAAGAAAAAAAGAAAAACTGGTGCAGTTCATAACCTCTAACCTATAGACAGTATAAGCACCAAGGAAGGACCCCAGTTAGGGGACAGAGAGGAGGGAAACAGGGACACCTTCACAAGATTTGCTTATAAAATGTAAATATATTAATTAAGGTAAACCATGTCAACCATCAAACTGCTTATCAATAAGGAGATGTGAAATTAAAATAGGGTAATAACACCAATATTACAGTTAGTGAAAAGAATAACGTATGCCATTGATGGAAGATTCTCTTAAAATATTCTTGATTAAAACAGAAATACAAAGGATATTAATTGTGAAAATTCTTTCTTCCCTCCCTTTCTTTCTCCTTCCCCTTTCTCCCCTCTCTTCATTCTACTTACCTGTCTATCAAATTTTATTTATCCATATTTCTATTTATCTATTCACCAAGGCACATAAAAAGTAAAGATTAACAACAGCCAACAAAACCACTAATAATAATACCAGTGCACAACACTTTATGGCAAATGTAGTTGGAATAATCTAGGTAGAAAGATATTTTACTTACTGTTTTATGTTTTTCATCTGCCTATTGCTGCAGAAAAAAAGAACACTAAATCTCGGTAACTTCAAACTGTCATTTATTTCTTAGCTCACAATCGTGTGGCTGGCGGCTTTAGCAGGATTAATTGGTCTGTGAGGTATTATCTCTTTACTCTGTGCCTACTGATGGTTAATGTTTAGTTGGGGACTAGATAGTTCCAAATGGCCTTGCAAGACCTTGGCTTGTGCAGGGATGGCTGAGATGCCTCTGCTTCTCTACCCATGACACAAGAATTTATGGTGAAAAAATCAAGAACATAATTAGACTTGAAGTCAAAGCTTAATTAGCACCTAGTGTCTCTGCTTATGTATTCTGTTGGTCAAAGCAAGTAGTGAAATGAACCCAGAATCAAAGCTGTTAACTAACCTCCATTTCTTGATAGAGTTGCAATGAATTCCAGACATTTTTAATACAACCCCATTGTGCTATATAAATATAATAATTGTTTCCATAGACTAGCCTCTCTTGGCCAGTAACAGTAATGAAAAAAACCTGTGTTCACTATGACCAGGTGAGCACGAGCTAGCAAGGTACACAATGGAAAAGTCCATCCTTGGGTTCAATATTGTTTGTATTCCTTGGATGACATCCTATTGGCCACACTGCAATGACAGTCAGAAACCAGTGGAGTCTGTGGGATAGAAAAGGGATTTGAGCACACAGGAGAGAGGAGGGAATGGGGTACCGGTGTGGAGTAGAGCATTATGAATACCATGAAGAAATGCCATTTTACTTTCTAGCTGTCAAATTTTAACTCTGAGTGTAAGGGCAACTCTTCATTGGAAGAATTATGTTATGGAACCTCCTAATGATAATCACTGCTCATCAACCTGTAATGCTGTAGATTCCATTTCCCTGTATAGGATAAAATTTTAGCTACCCGAGGGCAAAGATCCTGCCCATTACCTATACTAACATATCCACATTAAATATTCTTTGACTCATACTGACTAGTACATATATTTCACTAATTTTCATTGTTTTAAACAATAAATAATGCCTCATCTTGAGTTACATAGAGCTATACCATTTGATTCCAGTGATTCTGTCTTACAGTGACCAGTAAAGTGACATTCCTTCAGCTGTCAACACTATGCTTATTAATCTCTGGCAACGTTTGCTGACAGAAGAGAAACTCTGATCTGACAATGACAATAAAGTTGGTTTGCCAAAGAAGTTTACTAACAGCTTGAAACTTTCTTGATGAAATGACTGGTCAAGTTAGTGTTGATGGCATTTGGCCAGAGTCATCCATCACTAACCCTGGGAAGCACAGCTATCTAATGGTGCTGGTTTTATTCAATCTATTTTATTCGGCCATGCTTGACTATGTCACAGGAGACCTCAGGGTTGATATTAGGATATATTTTGATCCCTTAAAAAGATTTTCCAGTTCAATACTTTGCAATCCTCCTAAAAGTCCTTGAGGCAGTCGTTCATGAGCAACTGCTTTCTGGTGACGACATACCACTGGTGACCTGAATGGATTTTACAATCTGTGTTGGCCTATGTATAGACCAGTTTAATAACTAGACATTTCTTAACACATGCTAGGTTTTAATAACAAAAATGTAAAAACAGCAGTTTAAAGTCATTAATTTACCAATATTCACCCAAAAGTTAGTATTCAAAGTAAAAACAAATGTTTGTAGCAAGTAATATTTCTTATGGGTAAGTATCATATTTTATAATGAGGTAACATGAGTTGTTTATCCCTAATACATACATTGGGATTATTTTTCTACCCACTCCATGATGGGTTTGGTTGAATCTTAGAATTTCCACCATATAGGTGTATAACTGCTATTTTTTGAGATTATGTAAAAAATGAGCATTTCATCCCACAGTATACAAATTGAAGAGATTTGATAGTTTAGTTAATCAAAGCCTCTCATTTAACATATGAAAGTGGTTGAAGTAGTTGACATCATGTATTAACTGATTGCATCTCCCTAATTCAATGTTAGTTTTAGAAATCGGTTTGTACTGGGGCAACCAGACTCCCAGGTGATCCCAAGTGACCCTAGCCGTCTCGTACTCTGTGAAATCCCCTTTCCAGGTTGCATAAGGGTTACTGTATGTGACCAGTAGATATTGGGATTTTTCTTTAGTTATCTTGCTTCTCCTAGAAGAAGCCAGGTTCTTGTTTGGAATGCACAGTTGCTGACAGTTGGTTTGGAACAGATACTTTCTGCCATCAGCCAAATGGATGAATCTGAACTCCCAGAGTTTGTCTCTGTTATATGGAAAAAAGCTGTAATACTCAGACCTCTTGCTACATCCCTGTATAAGACCATGAGCCAGAACAACTGATACAATGAATACTCAAAGATTCCCAAATAATCTTAAACTATGTGGAAGATTGTTTTTTTTTTTCTTTTCAAGAATAAGTTTGGGGTAAAGTTTCTACAGTTCTATATAGCTAGTAGAGTGTGGTAGGAAAACCATTTCCTCAGAATGGCCAGCACTATGAGATTAGGAACTGTGATAGGTATGAGAAGACTTTCTGGGCAGGGTTGTACCCAGTAACTTATAACCACGTAGATCAATGGAAAGGCATTAGAAATATGTAGCCTGCAGACTTGTGTAATTGCATGGATATTGGTGTAAACATTGTTCCTTCAAAAGGAAGGTCTCATATGGACGTTGATTCTCAAAGATATATAGGATTTCCTGTACTGAGTCACTGGTATGACTTTACTATTTCAGAAACTTTCCATTTCCCCTGTGTAGTGCACACCAGATATATGGTGTTTGTCTGAGAAAGTTCCATGAATTTGAAAGTATCTGTGATTGTCAGCCCAGTACCAGTGGCTCTGCACTTCCACTCACGTTTCATTCATTATAAGTCTCTTGTGTCCCATAAAAATTGTTGGAATTTTATGGTTATTCAATTTATAAGCATAAAACAAGCTATACAGCTTGAATTGAGATGGCTTCTTAAGTTTTCTAAGCTTGTTATACACTCAAAAGCTTATGAAATTGAGAGCATAGTGACCATCAATATGTGTAAAAACATCCAATACATGTATACATATTTTGAACAACTTTCATGTACTTTACACTAATGTATTTGTTGTAAAAATAATATACTCTTTCTCTTAATATTTTTCTCTGGTTTTAACAGTGAAAAAAACCATTATTCCTGATTTTCAAATATTCTAGAGCCATTTGCTATTTTGACTGCTTATTGCTTATGCCACAATGTAGACTTGAACTTTCTAGTCATACTAACATCCTGTCTGTCTTTTTTTAACTTTAAAAAACCTTTTTATTACCAGCTTTCATAATTAAAGACAATAAACCATGATAATTCGCTCTCCACCCCTACTTTCCCCCTGCAAAATCGACACTCCATCATATCCCCTCCCCTCTCAATTAGTTTCTATTTTGTTTCAATGTGATCATCTTTTCCTCCCACTATGAAGGTCTTGTGTAGGTATTATCAGGCACTGTGGCAAAGTCATGAATATCAAGGCCATTTTGTGTCTGGGAGTTTGTGTTGTAAACAGTCCTCCCCTTCCTTTGGCTGTTAAAATCTTTTTTTTTTTATTTTATTGTCCATAATGAGTTACATTGTTTAGTGGGCCAACAATGAGTTGTTATATACAGTTCCTCATTGCCCCCTTCCCCATCCCCAGTCAGCTGGATATCCTCCTCTGTGGGCCGTCTGTATCAGTCTTTGTGGTAGGGGACCATGAATATCCTAGTATTCAGCCGGGTTCTCTTGACCCAAGTGTGTTGTTACTGAGGGTTGCCATGCTTCTGAAATTATCCCCCACCACGGCTCTCACAATCTTTCCAACCCCTCTTCTGCTCAGTTCCCTG